>OZ024836.1:5574768-5810213 GCA_964016985.1 Anodontia alba
CGCGCAACCTGTAACAAACTGAGGATACACAGAGTGATTTTAATCTGAGCCTTTGTATAGGAGAATATGCGCCATCTCATCACAAAAACACGCCTATATAATTTTGACCCCCTTAACCACTTTTATATAGTAAATTTGGGGTTTACAGGGGTATACATTATTTTTCTTATTTTGCTAAAAAAACATAGGTTATGGGTACTCGCTAGAACCGCCTCAGCGAGGCGGTTCTAACGAGTACCAACAATCTATGTTTTGAGCAGGAATATGAAATATATCAGAATTTTTTATCTGAAAATTTTCCATTTATTGTTGTAAAATTTTCAATATATTTGAATAGGCGTGTTTTCGTTATGTTTTAAGGGATTATTTGAGCAAATTTATATGCATAAATAAATAAAAAATAAACGTTCCTTATGCTACACCTTACTATAACTGCATAGTTATACATTAAATTCAGTTGAAGAAGGATAAAAGTGGAAAAATTGTGAAAATAAGAGGTTATCAGTTAGCACGCACGCACACACACACACACACACACACACACACACACACACACACACAAACACACACACACACACACACACACACACGAGGAAAATTTTTCTTCTTTTTATTTTCAATCCATTACGAAAACACGCCTATTCAAATATACTGAAAATTTTACCATCAAACAAATGAAAGTTTTCAGATAAAAATTCTGATATGTTTCACATTTCTGCTCAAAACATAGATTGTGGGTACTCGTTAGAACCGCCTCGGTGAGGCGGTTCTAACGAGTACTCACAACCGAGGCGGTTCTAACGAGTACCCACAATCTATGTTTTTGAGCAGAAATAAGAAAAATAATGTATACCCCTGTAAACCCCAGTTTTACTATATAAAAGTGGGGTTTAAGTGGGGGTCAACTTTATATAGGAAAGTTTTCGTGATGAAAGGCTTTTCGTCATACCATTAAGAAAATGGTCTATAGATGTATAATAGTATAGTTTGAACTGCGCTATACGAGTTATTGCGAAACAGCTTGAAAGCGGGTACGGGTATAAAGAACGTAACGACGACAATCATCAACGACAGTGTGAAGCGCAAACACTGGGATCGTAACAATGGCAAAGAATCGTAAAGCAGCGAAAAATTTCACCAATAGACTAGTAAGTACCATCTTCTGGCATTTGTTACTATAAAAGTGGCTGGTTATTATAACTCGCCAACAATTATTTGAGCCATTAAAATTACATCGGTCTTTTTTTCTTTTTTGAACTTTTGCTGTGAGATGTTAGCTAGTATTATATTAAGTTGTTAGTTAGATATACAAAAAAAAACAACAAAAAAAAACTGTTGCGCGTTTTTTTTTTTTTTTTTTTTTTGTTTTTTTTTTTAATTATTATTATTATCATCTTGTTATTTATTTATTTATTTATTTTCGTTGTTTACCAAAGGAAATGGCGAAATACTGAACAAAAATGTGCCATTTTCGCGGCATTTTCCCTTGGTTTATATATTTTAATATTAAATAGTTCAGGATCTGACGGGAGACAAAGGCATTGCTTAGCACTCTGTGTGGTATTTTCAGCAGACAACATATTAAAATATTTTTCTTATTTTCCCAGAAAACAGGATATGGCATGTCAGGCAAACTGTCTCCAGTGGAGACAATTTGCATAAAATGTCAAATCCTGTTTTCTAGGAAAAATAAGAAAAATATCACGAACGCCGTTTGCTAAATTGAATACTGCCATCTCCTGAATCTAGAATTGGCAGCATCATATACATATCTGGATGGGGTTAACTCTCGGTTTACTGATTCTAAAGAGATAACCCAGCAGGCACACAACGTTAAAATGACGTCGTATTAACGTCGATGCGACGTGATTACGTCGCATCGAAGTTGATCCGACGTCATTTTAACATTGTGTGCCCACTGGGAATGATTATAGAAAATAAAAATGGCTAAAAATTGCTGATTGGACGAAAATGATGGCTTATACTTAAAAGAAAAGACTAAAATATACATGGAAAAGTAAAAAAGAAAAAAAAAAGGAAAACCGATTAGGGTGAATTAAAAATAAAGACAAAACATCCCTTAAAAACTGTCGAGGAAAAACTTGTGGGAAAATAAAGAATGATTGAAAAAATTAATGAAAAGGCCAGTTTTAAAGAAAGAACATAATAAGCTATAAAAACAATTTTTTTACTGAGTAGAGAAATCAAAGTGAAATCAATATATCTCCAAGATCCTCATTTATGCGAGTGAACAGTTTTACATGGAATAACAAACCATTTGTAGAAACGATGTACATGTAGATTGGAAAGCAATGGGTAGATAGATAGTTAGATATTTCAAAATGCTGTCTGATCTTTTTTTTTTTTTTTTTTTTTTTTTTTTTTGTTGTTGTTGTTGTTGTTTTCTCAGAAAATAGAGTTCGGCATTTCTCGCAAATTGTCTCCATGTCTAGGAGAAAATTTGCAATAAAACGTGAAACGAAAATGCCCTGCCATTATCATGTCGCGGGCAAAAATTGACGAAATTTGCCAACGAGCAATCCCAAAGCAGATCTCCACAATATAAATGCACATATCAAATGTGGTAAAAATCCATTGAGATTTACTCAAGTTGTTGTCCTGAAAGTAAACTACGGATGTATTGCGGACAGATAACTGTCAAAAATAGACGAAATTTACCCATTAGCAATCCCAAAGCAGATCTACACAATATCAATGCATATACCAAGTTGTGAAAGTCCATTGATATTTACTGAAGTTGTCGTCCAGAAATAAAAATACAGATGTGTCGCGGGCAGATAACTCTGTCAAAAATTGAAGAAATTTGCCCATCAACAATCCCAAACCAGGTCTCCACAATATCAATGCACACACCAAATTTGGTGAAAATCCATTGATATTTACTTTAAATTAACATCCGGAAATGAAAATACAGACATATCACGGGCAGATAACTCTGTCAAAAATTGACGAAGTTTGCCCATTAACAATCCCAAACTAGATCTCCACAATATCAATGCACACACCTAGTTTGGTGAAAATTCATTGATAGTTACTCAAGTTATCGCCGGAAACGAAAATACGGACGGACGGACGACAGCCTACGTGATACCATAATACCCCGCCACTATCGTGTGGCGGGGTATGAAAATGTCAAACCCTTTTATCTGAGAAAAATATCATCAACTTTTCTTCTGCTGAATTTACAAAATTTCGGGCTGTATTGTGTGTATCTACTAAGACGTCTGGATTGTGTCAGATTTTGCAATATTCGTAAATTATGGGTTGGCACCATGCGGGCACATCGCGTTTATACAACGTCGCATGAACGTCGATGGGCAGTATGTAATTTCAGCCGGTTTACCCGGACATGGCAGTATTAGTTGTAAAAAAGCTCATACTTGTATAGTGTTAAAAAATGACATTTTAAAGAATGAAGGCTTAGAAAAAGCTAAACCTTTTATGCGTAGCACTCTTGTTTTTTTTTTGTTTTGTTTTGTTTGTTTTTTTTTTTTTTTTTTGTTTTGTTTTGTTTTGTTTTTTTTTCAGCAGACGACATTTTGACATATTTTTCACATTTTCCCCAGAAAACAGGAGTTGACATTTGAATGAATAAGACAAATCCTGTTTTCTGGGAAAAATAAGAAAAAAAATATTGCCAATTTGTCGTCTGCTGAATTAGCCCAGAGAGTGGTAAAGGTTAAAGAAAGAGAATATTACAATGGGGTATTTGTTTGATTAGAGAATTTCAGAGTTGTCCTCCCCCCCCCCCCCCCCTTCCCCCTCCCCCCGCCTCCAATCCATAGCCCATTAAGACTCTCAAACATATAAAAAGTGCAATATGCCGCATGCGAACAGAAAAGACCCAAAACAGCACACGCACCCGAATGCGGAGATCGCGGTAGATCAGCCGACATTAAACGGTGCGCATTGCGATAAAATAATATATACGAAACATACGAGTCTAGTACCTGCAGACCTAGTTCAAAGCTGCATTCTATTTCATTTGTTATTACGCTAAATAAATTAAATGTTCAATTAATGTAGGGATGTAATTTACTGTTATTTACAATAAATTCATAATGCGCAAAACGCACGCTAGCTCCCCAGCTAGCATTCTACGTAAATCTACATCGGGCCGTCATCGGCCCGTCAGCTACCCTGACGGGCCGATGACGGCCGATATAGATTTACGTAGAATGCTGACTGGGTCCTTAATACATATAGTCAATTTGATCAAATGCTTATTTTCAATACTTCTGCATGCCTGTCCAAGTAGGGTGGAACCAAAGAGCTCCCCAGTCAGCATTCTACGTAAATCTATATCGGGCCGTCAGGGTAGCTGACGGCCCGATGACGGCCCGATGTAGATTTACGTAGAATGCTAGCTGGGTCTCGTCTTTTCAGTAAAGTTAAGCAATGCAAACCCGGTTAGTGCTTGAATAGGTGACCATTTTACACTACCAGCTTCTGTAGACTTTTCATGTTCATTTTTCCCCTGCCTGCTCGTTTTTGTTTTTTTTTTTTTTTTTTTTGGTCGTCATTTTGTCACTCATAGCAGTAATTCAGTTTTCATGTGCTCTAAAGACGCCTTTTCCTAAGACATGACTCCAATTTGACATGGTTATCGGTTTTAAATAGCGGATAATCTTTCTTGGATATTGGATTCATCTGACGTTTAATTGTTACAGGATGAACAGGAATCAATGGACAAGGATCTGGATATCTCCCGGAGTGGCGACGCTGAGGCGTCATTGACGTACAACATGAAGTGTTCGGCATTACGCAAGAACGGACACGTGATGATCAGGGGATTTCCTTGCAAGATTGTAGACATGAGCACGTCAAAGACCGGAAAACATGGACATGCCAAGGTACTCTCTCTCTCTCTCTCTCTCTCTCCCCCCCTCTCTCTCTCTCTCTCTCTCTCTCTCTCTCTCTCTCTCTCTCTCTCTCTCTCTCTCTCTGTCTTTTTATTCTGTTGTACTGTTGTTTCGTTAAAACTGAAACGGTAGAAAAAAACGTTGTGATAAATTTTTCTTGAAATAATTTTAAATGAAAGGTAAATTTATGTCGCGTTTATTTTATTTATTTTATTTTTTTTTTTTTTTATTTATTTATTTATTTTTTTTTCGGGGGGGGGGTGGGGGGGGTGGGGGGGGGGGGAGGCGACATTTTCATCGACGCAAACGTTAATTGTATTGTTGTTTTTTTTTAATGATATCATCATCGGTTATGGTCACTGTGTAATACTATCTGATGCCATTTTCTCTTGTCTAAAGCTTTATATAAAGAAACCCTTCTGTTAACAAATGTTTCTTAAGGAATTTTAGGGAAATTATCGAAATTGACTAAATCAAAGTGCGGCATCACTAAATGGCAAAGACTTGTCCATCCTACATGATATCTCATTTGGACTTATCAGTAAAAAAAATAATCATTGATACACAATGCATGTAATTTTGTTGAAACTTACACATTGATAAACTTATCAGTAGTCTACGTGCACTAACTGAGTCATTCTGTTATTTTTGTTGTTGCAAGTAAAAGTAAATGTACCACTCTGGGCTAATTCAGCAAATGACATATTGATGGTATTTGTTATTTTTCCAAGAAAACAGGATTTGGCATTTCAAGCAAACTGTCTCCATTTCGCATGAAATGAAATGTCAAAACCTGTTTTCTGGGAAAAATAAGAGATATTTCAAATGGCGTCTGCTGACACAGTCTTTGCCTCCTTCTGAAAAAAATGGGTTTTCTCTAAAACGAAAGACTTCGCTCCCAAGGAGGGAGGGGAGTAAATCATTTCATTTTACAGGAGCCTCTATTATAGAAAGGGCTTGATAAGCAGGAAAGTAAACTGGAAGTCACAAAAGTTATCTCCCATGTAAAAAACGGCCGATAATCTGCCAAGCCTATTGAGTCCTTTTAACCTTTAGAACAGGAAACTGCCACCACCCAGCTGAGAGTCTTCCATCACTCAAGTCAGAATTAATAACACTTAGCACGCTATAGGCAAATTCAGCAGACTACAAATTGGTGATATTTTCTTATTTTTCCCCAAAAACTGACTTTGATATTTCATGCAAATTTTCAAATCCTAATTGTGAAAATTAAGAAAAAATATTTCAAAATGTCGTATCTCGAAATTTTTCCCCCGTATGCTAAGCGTTTATGGTTGCCATGGTAACTCTTGTCATGCTGAATAAATCAAGATGCCACACCAACTTCTAATATTGTCAGCCAATCAGATAACTTGATCCAGGTTGTTAATACAAATTCCCATACTGATTACAAATAGTGCAGATCCAGATCAGTTGGCGAACTTATCTGGATCTACATTGTTTGCAAAGACGGGGCATATCCGGGACCAACAGGACCAGTAAACATCTTTAACCCTTAAAGCGCCAGTCACAACTATTGTCGTCTGCTTTCTCATCTGCTTGAGGTTTTAAAAGTCATTTTTGCAAACAGTGTGGACCCAGATCAGGAGCAGTCTGATCAGGGTCCACACTGTTTGCCTGTATGCAAAAATAGGTTTGAAAAGTCTGCAAGAATATTCAGCAGACGACATAAACAGACGACAATTTCAGATGCAGTTTTTCTTGGCGCTTTAAGGGTTAAAATATCTGTCCATTTTTTCCAACAGGTTCACTTGGTTGGTCTAGACATCTTCACCGGTAAGAAGTATGATGACATCTGTCCCAGCACCCACAACATGGAGGTGCCTATCGTTGAGAGGAAGGAATACACGGTAGTTGTCTAATAATTTAACCCTTAAAGCGCCAATCACAACAATTGTCGTCTGCTTTGTCTTCTGCTGGTTACTTTAAAAGTCATCGTTGCAAACAGTGTTGACCCAGATCAGACTGCTCCAGTCTGATCAGGGTCCACACTGTTTGCTTGTATGCAAAAATAGGTTTGAAAAGTTTGCAAGAATATTCAGCAGACGACATAAACAGACGACATTTTCAGATGTAATTTTCCTGGCGCTTTAAAGGTTAACCTCACTAAAAATAAAACTGTCAGTGAGCATGTGAAACACAACATGAGATCATTATGAAATATCTGCCTCGTGAAGGCCACGTACCGGTTGAAGTGTCTGAAAAAAAAAGGGCAACAGTGTAGACTGAGACACAACGTTAAGGCTGGACCTTGTGAGAAATGGCTTCTTTAATTCCTTATTTATGTTTTCACATCACATTTGTCTACACAAGAACTTCTCGGCCCAGTTGTTCAAAAGTTAACGAAGTTCTCTAAAGTGACGTTAAAATTTCTATCTTGAAATATGGCAAATACATTGATATTTTTCGCTGAAAAATGTGAGAAGCTTTTGCATTGCAAAAGCTACTCACATTTTTGCAGCAAAAATATCAATGTGTTTGAAAATACATTCGCTACAACAGTTAACAAGTTATTAACGAGCTCGTTAAGCTGACGAATGCTCTGATCAACTGGGCCCTGATATACGCCTGTCAGGCAGCATATATTTCTTATTTATCTGTGCACACAATATTTGCCCAGATATTGGAATACCTCGACTCCTTATTTATTAGTCCTAATATTTGAACAAGTCTTCTGACGACGGAGGTTAGCAGTGTAGACTCTGATCAGATGCAATTTTCTGTCATGTCTCCTATTTCCAGATCAGATGGGTATCCACAAAATATTTTTATTATTTCTTCCACGAAAACATATTTTGTGGGTACTCATTAGAAGCGCATCTCTAGGGCATTTCTAACGGTACCTACAACATCTGTTTTCATACAGAAATAAGAAACTATCAGTATTTCTGGCTGGCAAAAGTGCCTTTCCTGAAGCTATGGTGTTTATTTGTATTTGTGTTGTGGTTGAACGGCCCAATCAACCCAATGAGGTAATGTCGAACGCGGTCAGTTTACCTAACCACATGTTTACTGGGCAGGCCTAATCCTCTAAGCAGTTAACCAGTATTGTGCACATTATTTCCCCTATGGTGTCTGATCTGGCTATACACTGGTGTGTCCCCATACTCGAGTTAAATATGGTTATTGTGACAGGCATGTAGCTGTTGTTACTTTGTGTTGAGGATTTACGGCCCAGTCAACCCAATGGGGTCATGTCAAGCGCGGTTGTTACTTTACCTGTGCTGATGTTTATAGAGATTCAATGCTTGTACGTTAACCCATTTATGCCTAGCGTCCCATAAAAAGGACATAAGCAAACAGTGTAGACCCAGATCAGACGCCGCTTAACGCGGCGTCTGATCTGGGTCTACACAGTTTGCAATAACATTAGAAAGTTTCAATAATAAAAGCAACTATCACGATTTCTGTATAACACCCCTTTGACTATAAAATGGACCCTTCCAAAGTTCATGATGGGAGAGTTTACTGAAAATATTCAGATATAAATGGGTTAATTGTTTCCTATTATTTCAGCTGGTTGGAGTGTCTGGAGACGGATATGCCTCAATCCTGGACGAGGAAGGGCATATGCGGCAAGATCTTGTTGTAGAGGATGATGGTATTGTGAAGAATCTGAGAGACAAGATGAACTCCGACAATGATGCGGATGTCTTGGTAATTCTAATTTTTGAAAACTTAACTTCTGGTACTGGAGATAAGAGTGGGTATCCAGATAGTATATATTTATTTAAATAGTATATTTATAATTTCTCCATAAAAATATGTTATGGGTACTAATTAGAAGTGCCTAGTGCCTCCGTGAGGCACTTCTAATGAGTACCCACGTTTTCATGGAGATCTATAAAAGTATCGGATTCTTATTTGGAGCTCTGCTGGTGTTACTCTAAATCAAACAATGAATATTCCTCAGTCTTTTGGCAAACTAAAAATAAATTTGGAGTCTTCCGGATATATATATATAATGAAGACACTTCTCAGCCAGAACTGGGAACATGCAAAAAGCAAAGACCCTGCTTACACTGCACATGGATGCGGTCTGATTAACGTCCTTGTTGTTCTCTCTGTAGTTGAATCTTCTAGAAAATATCACTGACAGCAAGTACCTGACCAGGCACACACAAAGGAAATTTACAGAAGTGTAATTAAGCCACTTTCAAATGTCTGACTGAGATTGGAGTTTAACTTAATCAGCTTCTTCAGATACGAGATATTTTGAGGGCATAGCCATGCAGCATAATTTAAATTCTGAAAACACGCCAAAACAAGGTTTTACAAAAGCACATCCCTGTTAGAGTACATGTATTTGCTGTGGCCTATGTACTAGTTGGACCCTAGAAGGACAAGTGTGTGTGTGTGTGTGTGTGTGTGTGTGTGTGTGTGTGTGTGTGTGTGTGTGTGTGTGTGTGTGTGTGTGTGTGTGAAGAGTGTCCAGATTTTCTTTCTCACTGAAAAAAAATGTTGTAAGTGCATATTAGCATATGAGAATCCCAATATGTTTTCATGGAAAAAAAATATTCGAAAAAGGTTATTGAAAACATTTCTAATATAAAATGGCTTCCTTTATTACAGGTGACGGTCCTCAAGGCAATGGACCAGGAAACCATCATCAATGTGAAGGAGAGCAAGAAGTAATCACCATGGTTACGATCACATGACATGGCTCTCCAGAGAGGAGGAGGATTCTGGCAGGATGGCCCTGGACAGGGAATGGATAAAAATAAATCAAAGGATATCAAGCAAACTTATCAATTTATCATAACAGATGGTTTATGCAGGGCTGTGGAAATACCATGCCCGACAGGTCCAATTTCCCTGGGGACAAGTAAGCAGTTTCTATTTCATTACGAAAACAAGCCTATTCAAATATACTGAAAAAAAACACCAAAAAATGGAATTTTCAGATTTTTTTTTTTTTTTTTTTTTTTTTTTTTTCATATTTTTGCTCAAAACATAGATTGTGGGTACTCATTAGAACCGCCTCAGTGAGGCTGTTCTAACAAGTACCCACAATCTATGTTTTTGAGCAGAAATAAGAAAAATAATGTCTACTCCTGTAAACCCCAGTTTTACTATATAAAAGTGGGGTTTAAAGGGGGTCAACATTATATAGGTATTTTTTCGTGATGCTTGTCCTGGGGCAAGAACTTCATAGCTCTAGCTAAAAAGAGTAACCCCCAATATGCTGAATTGAAATATTAGCAGCTAGCATTTTGAAATATGCTACTTTTTCAAGAAAAAACAAGGCTTGGAATTTTATGTGGATTGCCTCCTTGGAGATGACCACAAGGAATGCCAAGCCTTATGTTCTTGGGAAAGTTTTGAAAAGTACCATTTATATTTCATCTGTTAATTTTGTAATTTGTGTGTTAACCCTTAAAGTCAAAAGTGTAAAAGATAATGGTCTAAATATTTTTTTTTTCTCATTTGACATACATAACAGGTTCTTTTATTAATTTTTATCCATTTCTTGTCCAGTGACCCAGTGGATATTGACATTTATAACAGTCTATATCCATGATGGCACCAAATGTATAAGCTTTTAAGGACATAAGTGATAAGCATGTTCTTTGCTTGTACACCACAACCTCTTTATAACACAATTGTTGGGGTCCATAGCATAAACCGTTTTAGTTAAACAACTGTGTTATATCCAAACAAAAATGTATAGATTATATTGAAAAATGACCATTTATGGTCATTTTTCAATATAATCTATACATTTTTGGGATACATCTTTGAACCGTGTTATATCCAAAACTGTGTTATAATGAACCGTGTTATAAAGAGGTTGAAGTGTAATTTGCTGATCTCAAGTCAATCTAGTTTTAAAATGACAAATTTAGAACATCAGAAGATTTGCAAGGATACAGACTTTTTACAAAATATACCCTGATTATGTTTTTGTACATAAGTCAGCAAAAAAACAAAAAACTTCTATGGATATCTCTTTAAATCTAGAACCATTCCACTTAAATGATTTTATATGATACAAAATGAGCAAAAAGTCACTTATGCCATACAAAAAAAAGTGATGGCACAGGTCAACCTGAACATTCTTGCAATCTGATTAGGTTCTTTCCTGTTTATAAATAGCCTATTTACCCTAAATTTTGGGACACTTTAACTTCTTATCATGCATGTCATAAAATTTGAGCTACTCCATTTTGCTACGTGTTGATGTGTCTAAAAACTGCTTGATGAATAGCTAACAGTGTAGATGCTAATAGACACCACATTCTGCTGGCATTTGATACGAGTCTACAATGTTTCCTCAAGCCTTTCTGTCCCAATACTTGTAGTAAATATGGTAATTCTTAAGGCTGGCTAATCAGAGCTGAAAAGATGATCGATTATCAGTCCTGCTATTGTGATAGATAATTGATTAGTAATCGCTGAAGATTTGATCATAATTTTACCTATCTGAGCATGACTCTTTCGTATGTTATACTTTATTGTTTGTATTTTGTCAGACAGACCTGAGCAAACAGTGTAGACCCAGATGAGACACCGCAAATGTGGTGTCTCATCAGGGTCTATACTGTTTGCCACTCACCCAGCTATTTTAGACACAACCATGGGTAGTAAATTGGACGTTCTAATTTTAGATAAAGTATGGTAAGGAGTCTGAATATTAAGGGTAAATACGGTAAAGTAACAAACACTGAAATCAAATGATCGATTATTAGCAAATCTGCAATGATAGTCATTTTTGTGGAATTTATTGATTGATTAATCGATTATCCGATTAATCGTGCCAGCCATAGTAATTCTACAATAGCTACTGATTTTATAAGTAGACAACCAGGGCCCTGATCAGTCTGCATGAATGTGATACAGCCCCTTTTCTCATGTTACATCATATGGGCCATATCAAGCAAAAATTGCCTTTGAGCATGCGCAAAATTTGCGAATTTAAATTATCCTGGACATGCGTAAGGTCTCATCCTGGCATTTTCTCTCCATTGATACATTCTATATTTAGTATTCAAGCAGCATACAATGGAGGCCCAGATCAGACTGCGCAGATGCGCAGGCTGGTCTGGGCCGCAATTGTCTGCATAGATTCTGAAGGCATGTTTTTGCATGGCATTGCTCATACAGTGTTATAGTAACTTTTAACTTTGCATACTGGGTAATTTTGCATGCTTTTTTGTCGTCTGTAGATTTTTTTTAAAAATTAACTTTTTCAAAACAAAAATTTCAGGAATACCATCAGTGTCAAACAGTTTGGATCCAGATAAGGCCCGACATTTTGTTGGGCCTGATCTGGGTCCAAACTGTTTGCGAAGGTTATCAGCAAACTACAAAAGTTAAACACAATTATCAAAGAACTCTTTCTGCACTTATGTCAAAACTAAACGAGTAACTTTCAAGACTAGATGTAAAGTGATACCTGTCTGTTGATATCACAATCAAGTCAGCTGGAAAAGCTCTTTTTAACTTAGTAAGCCGGTAGTCAAAAATACCGCACTTACCAAACTCTGCAGTCATGTGGAGTTTCATATGAAGGTGGCCACAACAAATACAATGTGTTACATGCGTATAACAAAGACTAAGATTAGCTGTGATCCAGTCATATCAGCTCAGTAATTTCTTCAGATAAGGCTCGTTTTTTTTTTTTTCAACCAAGAACTGTTACACATCAACATCTTTATAACACAGTTTATTAGAACACTGTTTTGGATATAACACTGTCCAAAGATGGATTAAAAATTGTAAAGATTATATAGAAAAATGACCATAAATGGTCATTTTTCTATATAATCTTTACATTTTAGTTTGGATATAATAGTTGTTTAACTAACTCGGTTTATGCTTTGGAACCCAACAATAGTGTTATAAAGAGGTTGTGGTGTAGTATTTTTCTATTTCTTCATGAAAACATACATTGTGGGTACTCATTAGAAGTGTCTCAACATGTTTTCATGGAGAAATAAGAAAAATATTTACATGCTACTCCTTATCTGGAGCTATACTCAGTCTGATTAATATCATCTAATTGTCCTGTGGATTCCTCTGGATTCCTCACAGACTTAAATTAGCTGGCCGTAGACTGTAGATTTTACAGGTCACATTGTTAGTTTTGGTGAGGTTTGGCTGGTATCAGGTTTGTGATTACAAGTTTGAACTGTGGCTGGCTTCAGTGTTGAGATCAATACAGCAGGTAGAGCTGTAGTGGTAAAAGATTGTCCAAACTGATCAACTTGGTCCTGCTCAGGGGAAACCAACACAATACTGTAATTGGGCCTTGCCATGAGAAAACACGTCTACAGGCATATGAGGACAGTGAAGGCCCAGATTAGCCCGAGCATCCACCTTCACTGTCTTCTAACAAGATCACTGGATACAACAGAATGAATGGAGAGCAAAGGCCTGGGCCCAGTTGTTCAAAGTGTCGATAGCTTAACGAGCTCGTTAGTGGTCAAAATGTTAACTGTTCTAGTAAGTACAATATCTAATTCAAAGTATCTTTGCTGAAAAAATGTGAGTAGCTTTTGCAAATGCAAAAGCTACTCACATTTTTTCAGCAAAAACATTAACATATAAGCCATATTTGATGATCAAAGTTTTAACGGTACATTAACTAACGACGTCATTAGTTTTGAACAACTGGGCCCTGGATGATACTTTGCACAGGATGATCTGAATCTGCACATTTTGCATGTTTGAAGACACTTTTTTGCTTGACATGGCCTAATTAATCCTTAGAGTACTTATTGTACACTAATATTTGAACAAGTGCATTTGACTACCTTCCGATGTGTCAAAAATGCTGTGACGGAATGGCAAACAGTGCAGACCCTGATTAAGCTGCTCATTTAGGAGCAGTTTGATCTGGGTCTATACTGTTTGCTCAGGCCAGCCTGTCTGAATATTACGAGGAAATATGATGCAGTTTGAAGCAGTGTAGACTATACACAGCAAAGAACCTGCACAATCAGCTCCAGCTATGGCTTTTATTTTTCTTTCTCTTTCACTGCCATAGGGGATAACAATAGGCTTTTGCAAACAGCATAGATCCAGATGAGACGGCTCATAATGAGCCGTCTCATCAGGATCTATGCTGTTTGGCACTCAGTCTTTCAAATTTACATATTAACTTTCCAATCTATAGTTTGTTTAAAAAAAAAACCCAAAGCAGACGATAAATGGAGTCTGAAATCTGAAGCTGAAACTGACAAATACTGATATTTTACTTATTTCTGCATGAAAACGTATGTTGTGAGTAGCCATTAGAAGCACCTCTGCAAGGCATTTCTAATGAGTACCCATAACATGTTTTTTGTGGAAGAATATGTGGATGACCCCTAATCTGGAGCTGTATGCGCACAGCACAATTTTACTGTCACCTGAGTTTTCTTCAGTAGTGTTGGTTCCCTGCAGTGGGCCTAATTTATACTGGAACCAGTGGTAAAAAGGACAATGTATGTTGTTATGGAGAGCCCTTACAAAAATAAAAACTGAATATAAACTTTGTTTTTTATTGTTCTTTCCCCTTTTACAGTAAAACTTCAATGATTCGAACATCCATGGCTTGTTTACCATGGCTGATTCAAACTGAAAAATGACTCCCTAGGAAATTCTTCAAAAAGCTCATGAAAATAAATACTGAGGGATATTTTCAGAAAGTTATCTATCATGAAAATGTACAGTAAAACCTGTGTAAGACAGCCACCTTTAAAATTGATCTTAGTGGTTAATGTGGAAAGGTGGTTGTCTTATAAAGGTACATGTCATGTAATTTTGCTAGCAAAATTACATGACATGTACCTTTCTAAGACAAACAACTTTTACCACATCAACCACTATTTGAAGTTGGTCTCAAAGGTGGCTCTCTTATACAGGTTTTACTGTATGTTTGTGTACAAATTAGAATCGGCTCATCAAGGCAATTCTAACGTCAGTGTACACTCAACATACCTTTATAGAAGAGTCATCAATTATACCGGTTTGCCTCCTGATCTGGCGCTATGATTAACCCTCAGATGCTTGAACTGCTCATATCTAGAACACATTTCTATGATCCCAAAGGCCGGCCTCAGAGGCTCAGTTGGATGCGCCGTCCGACTGGAGACCAGGAGGTCGCGGGTTCAACCCCGGCCGAGGTCGGCAACATTCTTTCGTGGAGATTGATCATGAAATATTTTCTACGGTCATTCTCTCCCTTCCGCTGATTCAAGAAGGGCAGTTGTCAGTTTCTGGCGAAAGAATGTGCACAATACTGGTTAACCGCTTGGAGGACTAAGCCTGCCCAGTAAACGTGTGGTTAGGTAAACTGACCGCGCTCGACATGACCCCATTGGGTTGACTGGGCCGTAAAACCTCAACACAAACAAACAATGATCCCAAAGATGATCGAGCCAATGAAGTTCAAGTGAACTTTGTTCCTGCCAGAAAGTATTGACACTTTTCTTATTTCTTCGTGTAAACATACGGTATTGGTTCTCACTAGAAGTGCATTGCTGAGGTGCCTCTAATGAGCAGTGATTCTAATGAGTACTGTCTTACACCTTTTAACCCTTGTCATGCTGAATAAATTAAGATGCCACGCCCATTTCTAATTTTCACCCAATCAGATTACTTGATCCAGATTGTTGATATAAATACACATGCTTAATGGCAAACAGTGCAGATCCAGATCAGTTGGCTTCTTCAGAAGCCACCTGATCTGGATCTACAGTGTTTGTAAAAACAGGGTGTATCCGGGTTCAGCAGGACAAGGGTTAAAGGAGAAATCAGAAAAAAAAAAAATCTGGCTACCCTCTTATCTGGAGCTATGTAAACGGAGTGTTCTGAAACTAATTTTGTTACCTTGCACCAAAATATATTTTATGGGTTTTGTTTGTTTTATTCAGGTTTTACATCACTTTCAACAATCTTTCATTTGTAGCATAACGGAGTCTGGATGCGACAGGGAGCTCAATGCTCACTTTTAGAGTGCTGCCTCACTGAAATATCATGCCCCATACACATGACACAACATTTCATCCAGTCAACTTATACTGACCAGTTCTAGCTCTACTTTCTTAAAACAGAAAGCCAAACAAAAGAGCAGCTAGTAGCGTTTTTAAAGTCTTTGGTATGACTTGCCAGAGAATCAAACCCACAACCTCCTGATTACAAAGCTGACGCTCTACCGAGCCACTGTGCAGATATTTTTTGGGTACTCACAAAGTATGTTTGGTGCAAAAATAACAATTTTTTTTATCACATACTCATTATCATACTTGGTATAAAGATAACCTACATTGTGTATATCCGATGAGTTCCCAATTCCTTGCTTACAATGAGGGCAGGTACAGATATTGGCTGATAGCTGAAAACAATATATTTTGAATGGAAAGTAGTTATCAGACTGCCTTCCAGCAGATAATGAGGCCTGGTGATAACCAAAAAAATGAGAGGTGATAATCTTTAATTGCCCTAAATTACTGCCATAATTATTACCTTATCTGGGACTATGGTTGATCTTGAGATTTAAAAAAGTGCAAGATGTGGTCTTAAAGGCACAGATGTTGGCCTTTCAGTGTCTAGAGATTTACTATTCATGTTCTGGAAAATATTGATTGGCCTCAAATGTCTTCAAGAAGTTCTTTTTATGATCTGCAAATGATCATGTCCACAGACATGCAGGTATCTCATACCATTCAGTAAGCAATAACTATAGTCTTTGGCTGATTGACTTTACAGACACATGGTACACATGGACATGTGGATATGCGGAGGATGAACTGCTGGGCTCTTAAGCCCACTTCACACGCACATACACACACTCACACACACACACACACACACACACAGACAACACAGAGAGGGAGAGAGAGAACTGGTTTCAAACTTAACTTTGTTATGGTAAATGTCCTAAACTACAAATACCTTTCACCATACGTTTTTGCTTAAATATGTTTTTAAATTATGTATTCCACAAAATACTTGGTGGAAAGGCAAACAGTGTCCTTCAGAAGCAGTCTATACTGTTTGTTTATACCATTTTATTAGACAAGTCATGTAACAAAATTTAGGACCATAACTGTATACAATACATCAAACACAAGATACTCCTTTGTTTGGTTTTAATAGCAACAATTTGTATTTTAACATCCTCAGATCTTCCAACAAAAGCAACACACTGAACTGTGATGTAAACTCTTAAACACTTGTCATGCTGAATAAATTAAGCTGCCACACCCATTTCTTACTGTCAGCCAATTAGATTACTTAATCCAGAATGTTGATATAAATTCACATACTGAATGACAAACAGTGCAGATCCAGATCAGTTGGCTTCTTCAGAAGCCAACTGATCTGGATCTACACTGTTTTAAAAAGCAGGACCTATCCAGGTTCATCAGGACAAAGGATTAAATGTTCTTTCTTATGAATTTTCTTTTTTGCAGCCTGAAAATAACATCAAGAGACCCAAGCCTGGGAACAGAAAAATCTGTCGCAGGAAACACAATGGCCCAGATTACCAAAGAGACATATCCAAAGAAAGAAAATCTTATTTTCTCCGCAAAAAGTTATATTGTGGGTACTGATTTGGAGTAGAGAGTTGAGATGCTTCTAATGAGTGCTCATGACATACTTTTTTGTGAAGAAGGAAACATATCAATCTCTTCTGGTTCCTGGTTTATAGCTGTGTCAGCAAACCTGCTGCATAGGAGCATAAGCCTTTTTTTATTATTTCACAGAAAATAGAGCATCACATTTCATTCAAATCATCACTCTTGGAGATAATTTGAATGAAATCTGGGCCCAGTTGTTCAAAGCTAATGACGTCGTTAGTTAACGATTTGTTAAAATTTACATCGAGTGATACGCAAATATGCTGAAATTTTTTGCTGAAAAAATGTGAGTAGCTTAGCTACTCACATTTTTTCAGCAAAAAATTTCAGAATATTGTATATCGAATCTGCTAAAACAGTTAACGAAATGACCCTTAACAAGCTCGTTAAGCTAACGATGCTTTGAACAACTGGGCCCTGAAGTCCTATTTTCTTGGAAAATAAGAAAAAAAAAAACACCTTCTTCAAGCAGATGGTGTTGTCTGGGGGACTGCTGGTTCCATGCACTATAATGGCAGTGTTTTTCTCTTTGCCCTAGCTTGTTAGAAAAGGAACCGCCTTCCGTCAAAGATATTTCATCTATCATGTCTTAAACTTGAAAAATAATTTGTCAAAAACTATCATATGGTATTTTATTTCTCACTGTGAGTTCTTTATATAATAGCAGGTTTGAAAGAACAATATAAGTGGCATCCACTAATTGTAGGTCATGTATCTGGGAGTGGAACTGAATTTAGCATAGGCTTTTATAACTTTGTTAACCGCTTCTAAAAAGTCTTTTTCTGTGGCCATTTTCCTTCTTGCTCTAATTGCAAACATTCCTGCCTCTGTACACACACTGCGGATCTCAGCACCTGTAACATGTACAAGTTATAATTTAATGCTAAGCATGCTGGGTAAAAAATTGCAGCAGACAACATTTGAAAATTTTTTCTTATTTTTTCCAGAAAACAGGACCAGACATTTCATGAAAATTGTCTACAGTGGAGACAATCTGCATGAAATGTCAAATCCTGATTTCTGGAAAAAATAAGGAAAATGTTTCAACATATCGTCTGCTGAACTAGCCCAGAGTGGATCAAAAATGAAATGATTTTTTATCGTATCTCTGAATTAATATTGCCAACATTAATTCAGAGATACAATAAAAAATCATTTCATTTCAAGAATGAGAGACTAAATGAAATTTTACAGGCTGTCAGGTGCCACATTTTATGATTGTATTAATACCATATCAATTTATTTAACCTTTCTTGGATGATAAAAAGTCAATTTTTGAGGAATATGGAGCTTTGACCCATTAAAGACTGAATAAACTCTCCCACACTATATATTGGAAGAATCCATTTTCGATTTTAGTTATGTCAAGCTACGATGTAGATATTCCTAAAGAAAAATGGTTGAACTATTTGCAAACAGTGGAGACCCTGATCAGATGCCATATTCTGCAGCGTCTGATCTGGGTCTGCACTGTTTGCCAGTTACCCGGGGGTCTCCAGTCTTCAATGGGTTAACATAATTTTTAAGTCTTTGACCTTGACCTTTGGTCTGAAGTACAAGCAAAATGATGCCAACTGAGCTGTCTCCATTGTGTTAAAACTTCCACACATCAACAAATTCAAGTGACACAAAAGAGCTTTACACAGAATTTTTCAGACACCTAGACCTAGATCTTTGGTCTGCGGCAAAAGCAAGATAATGCAAACCTGGATACTCTACCAACTGAGCCACTCAGACCTGGTTTCGTAGGAAATAACTAATTTTGCAAAACTATTTTTTTTCCTACACTGGTATGAATATTTAGAATTATTCTGAAAAAAATATTTACCTGTACTGTTTGGACATAATCTTGCAAGAAGTTCATATCGGATATCTTTTTCAACACTCATTGATCTGGCATGGATCTTAAATATATGAGCTCTTCCCTACAATAACAAGCATAGGATTCCACATAAGATTTTTTTTCTTTTCATTTTTGTTTCATTCAAACATCTTTATATATGTACCAAAACAGACTTACTTTTTTTAACCCTTGTCATGCTGAACCCCTATATACCTTGCTTTTGCAAAAAGTGTAGATCCAGATCATTTGGCTTCTGAAGAAACCAACTGATCTGGATCTGCACTGTTTACCATTAAGTATGTGAATTTATAGCAACAATCCGGATCAAGCAATCTGATTGGCTGAAAATTAGCACTCGACATGGCATCTTAATGTTATTCAGCATGAGAAGGGTTAATCACTCTCCAGCCAAGAGGGTATTCAGATAAATATTTTCCTTTTTTTCTCCACAAAAATCACAGGTACCAATAAGAAGTACTTCACCAAGTGTCTTCCGAGTACCCAAATGTATTTGCGGAGAAATAGTAAAGAAACATGGATATTTTTATGTTAAAAAAAAAAAAATAAAAAAAAAAAAAACACCTTTAGCTAGTGCTCTGCCTTAGCTTTAAAAGATTTTAGCATTAAGCTTTAAAATATTTCTAAATCAATTTGTAACATACATGATGTAAGAATGAAAAAATTACAATTATAAACATGAGAAAGCTTGCATACCATACATTTAAATAAGAATGTTAACCCTTGTCCTGCTGAATAAATTTAGATGCCACCCCCATTTCTAATTTTCAGCCAATCAGGTTACTTGATCCAGATTGTTGCTATAAATTTGCATACTTGATGGCAAACAGTGCAGATCCAGATCAGTTGGCTTCTTCAGAAGCCAACTGATCTGGATCTACACTGTTTGCAAAACAGGATATATCCGGGTTCAGCAGGACAAGGGTTAATGTGCCTGGCTATTCAAATTATTTAATGTTCTCCCTAAATCTTGTTTATTACACATATTATTTGATGCTCAATATGCGAAAAAGTCTTTTATGCCATAAGTGAACAGTGAAGGCCCAGATCAGAATGCTCATCCATCCCATCTGATCTGGGCATTCTGTATTCTAAGACATTTACTGCAGTATCCATTGAATCTGCAAGCAGGCAAAGAAGGCAAATGCGCAGGCTGATCTGGGCCTAACTTGACCTCAAATTGCACAAGGGCATCGTTTGTAAGAGTTGGTCTATTATCTTAAACTTACCTCTAAATCTGGGAGACCAAACTCAATCTTTCTGTCAAGTCGTCCTGGTCTCATCAAGGCAGGATCAAGAGTATCAGGTCTGTTTGTAGCCATCAAGACTTTAATATTGCCCCGGGGATCAAACCCATCTAACTGGTTGATAAGTTCTAACATGGTTCGTTGAACTTCATTATCTCCACCAGCTCCATCATCAAATCTAGCACCTGTCGAAAGGCAAGAAAACCAAACATAGCCCTGGTGGAGAGGGCCACTCACATTGCACCTGATAAGAGGGGGTATCCATATACAGTAGAACTTCAATGGCTCAAACCCCGATGGCTCATTTACCATGGATGAGTCAAACACGTTCTTGAGTCCGCAGGGATTTCCTCCAAATACGATATACAGATAATTTAGGGACATTTTTGTTCTTTTGTCTTGTAAATGTATGATGTGTGCACTCATTAGAATTGCCTTGATGAGGCAATTCTAATGAGTACACACAACATACGTTAATAATACAGAACACCGAAAAGATATCCCACAATTATCTCCATTATGCCTCCTAGTATGGCACTAATAGTAACCCTCTGTGGCTCGAACTACCGCTGTCTCGAACAAATTTTCATGGTCCCAAAGGGGTTTAAGCTATCGAAGTTCGACTGTAGTTTTCTTATTTCTCCACAAAAACATGTTGTGGGTACTCATTATGAGTCCAACAATGTATGTTTTGTGGAGAAATAAGAAAAAATATCAGTACTTTTTGACTGAAAAAATGTGCCTATTCTGGAGCTATGCACCAGGATAATATGTTTCTTTATCCAAGAAAACATGTTCTGAGTTTGTAAGAGTTCTTGTTTAACATGTCAACCCTTGTGTCATTTTGTGTCGTCCCTCAGAAAAAGGAAGAAAAGGCAGAGAAAAGCTACTAGAGAGGAAAGACAGAAATGGAAAAGGATAAAAGAAATAGTGAAGCAGGAACTGGAAAAAATATATGTACTAACACTGACACTTCCCCCACCTGCTGTGATTATCGCAGGCCCTTACCACCATTCTACCACCCACAATGAGTACTCAAACATGTTATTGTAGATATCCACATTTTTTGGCGGAACAATTTTTTTACAAGGACTTTTGACTGATTTTTGTTTACTATTATACTTAAGTTTTGAAATACCGTACATACCTTGAAACAGATACACAGTAACCTCTTTATAACATGGTTTGTTATAACACGGTTTTGGATACAAGACCGTTTAAAGATGGATCCAAAATATGTATAGATTATATAGAAAAATGACCATAATTGGTCATTTTTCTATATAATCTATACATTTTTGTTTGGATATAACATGTTTTTTTAACTAACATGTTTTATGCTTTGGACCCCAATAATAGTGTTATAAAGAGGTTGTGGTGTACTAAGAACCTGTGAGTGATTACGGTAAATGTCCTAAATACTGAAACTTTATTCCATACTATTTTGGCCTAATTTTTGCTGTTTATGCATTTGCTTCTTAAACTACTTAATAGTGGAATGGCAAACAGTGTAGACACTGATCAGACTGCTCCTCCAGGAGCAGTCTGATCTGGGTCTGCACTGTCTGCATATGCCATTTTGTCAGAAGGTTATGTAAAAAATTTTAGGACATTTACCACATACAACTTTACCAAAGTAAAGAGAGGAAGAAATCAATTTTACCCTGGTTCTGATGAATCTAGATATGCCTTTGCTATGCCTTTGCAAACAATGTAGATCCAGATCAGCTGGCTTGAAGATGCCAACTGATTTAGATCTATTTGTCAATGAGTGAATTTGTATCAACAACCTGGATCAAGTAATGTTATTGGCTGAAAATTAGAAGTGGGTGTGGCATCTTAATAAACTTGTTACCACATATATCATGGCTCCAGATTAGGGGGACATCCAGACAGGTATTTTCCTTATTTCTCCATAAAACATATGTTGTGATACTTATCAGAACCACATCTTTGAGGCACTTCTAATGAATACCCACAATATATGTGCTCATAGAAAAAAAACAAGAAAAATATCAACAATTTGTTTGAAAAAAAAAGTTATCAGAAGCTATAATGTTTACCCTAAAAATTTGAAGAGACGTGCCTAAGCAAACAGTAAAGGCTAGATATGCAGGCTGGGCCTTCACTGATAACATTTCATATGCAAAGCACGAATCAGGCCCTTATGCAATTCACAGACAATGCAGGTCCTGATCAGCCTGCACATTTGTGCAGGCTGATCAGGGCCTGCGTTGTCCACTTACAGAATCAATGGCTACTGTAGTATATGTTGACAAACGGAGAATGCTCAGATCAGACTGCACGGATGCACAAGCTCATCTGGACCTTCCCTGTTTGCATGTGGCATAAGGACCTTTTTCAAATGTTGCGCATCATTTGGAATAAGGATCCTTTTCTCACACTGTAGATCATGTAATTCATTCAAATATCCGAATGGATTCGATTTTTTGAGACCTTTAATACAAGGACCAATAAGCCTGCACATCCTTTTTTCACTGTTTTCCCAAAGAAACTAGATCCTTTGTTATCCACAGAGTGACCAATAAAGACTGATCAGATTGCTTATCTGTGTCTTTGCTGGGAAACACTTCTTAACCCTTGTCCTGCTGAACCCATATATACCCTGCCTTTGCAAACAGTGTAGATCCAGATCAGTTGGCTTCTTGAGTTATGTTAGATATCTACCTTCAGTTCAGTGGAAGCTTAAATGTTGACAGGATGTGTAGAAAAGAAGCGTCAATTACAAACCTCCTACAGCATCTATTTCATCAAAGAATATGATGCAGGCTTTCTTGTTTCTCGCCATTTCAAACAATTCTCTCACCATTCTGGCACCCTGTAACAATCACAGTATGTATAGTTAATTCCATCTTATGACATGTATGACTCACAGCCACAGTCTGATTAGGGTCTACATTGTACACAAACACATGCTGAGCTTGAAGAGCCATAAAAATGTATGTTGTGGATATTCATTAGATGTGCCTCATCAAGGCGCATCTAATGAATACCCACAACATATGTTTTCATGTGGAAATAAGGAACATATTTGATAGATATCCCCTCTTATCTGGAGGTATGTACATTTTTCTTGTCACCATATCAAAGTAATGTGTACTGCATCGGTCTAGATAAGAGTGGGTATTTGGTAAATATTTTTCTTATTTCTCCACGAAAACATATGGTGTGGGTACTCATTAGAAGCACCTTGCTGAGGTGCTTCTAATGAGTACCCACAACATATGTTTTTGTGGAGCAATAAGAAAAAAATTAACTTTTGGATTGAAAAAAGCATCTTATCAAGAGCTATGGTGTGAGAGTGTAGAAAGGTACAACCTGGCTTTGGTAAGCAACAAAGAATAAGATAAGCCTGCACATCTGTGCAGTCTTTTTTAACTTCTATATCTATGCAGATGGCTGTAATCTAGCTAGGTGCCTGGTAAAAGAATCTTCAATTTTTTATTTTATTTGAGTTGCAGTTTTATGGCCCAGTCAAACCATCAGGGTGCTGCTGAGTAAGTCAGTTTACTTAACCACACTTTTCCTTGGCAGCTTAGTCCTCTAAGCAGTTAACTAGTAATTGTGCAAATTCTTTCACCAGAAACTGACAACTGCCCATCTTGAATCAGTGGAAGGGACAGAATTCTCTCCATGAAAGAATGTTGCAAGGCTCGGCAAAGTCCACAAACCTCTGATCACCAGTCAGACGTGCGTCTGACTGAGCCACCAAGGCCAGCATCTATTTGTTTCCTATTTTCAAGAGATTATATACCAAGCACTTCCACCATCAATCTGCATAGCTGTAGAAGCTGTAAAGGTCTTTGTCAGTTGTCCATGCCAAGTTGTATCATTTCAGAGAGTCCCTTATACTTTAAGATAACGGGAGTTGACTGTTGATTGTTGAAACAAATGTTTTATTACAACTAACAGACATGTACACTTTATTTTATAACTGGCAAAAAGAAAGGTTCCCATCAATTATTTGGAATGGCAGCTCCGGGACTCTGTACAAGGGTTGTTTTTTGTTTTGTTGTTTTTTTTTTGTTGTTGTTTTTCACTTCATCTTTAAGGTTAAATGATGGGCAGCTTTCAAAAGATCTTTGCAAATTAAACATTTTATGTGCTAACGAAATGACACCCTATGAATTTCATTTTGACCCATTTTAGACTGAGTGACCTCCCCCACAATATATATTGTTAGGTATGTCAGGCTATGATGTTTTACATCCCTTTCAGCATTATTTAAGTCATATTAAGACAAGGGACGCATGCCAGGCTATGTGATTTTGATATTCCTAAAGAAAAATGGTTAAACTAGCTATGTGATTCTGATACTCCTAGAGAAAAATGGCTTAACTATTTGCAAACAATGGAGACCTTGCACTGTTTGCCAATTACGAGACTAAAACCAGACTAAAATGGGATAAGTGGTGTCATATATAAAGCAATGTGTAACATTCAAGTACAGCATTAACATCTATACCTACCTCTCCAACATATTTCTGTACCAACTCAGAGCCAATAACTCTGATGAAGCAGGCATCTGTTCTGTTAGCAACAGCTCTAGCACACAGCGTCTTCCCAGTCCCAGGTGGTCCAAACAGTAACACTCCTTTTGGTGGTTCTATTCCCAAATTTACAAATTTCTCCGGCTGTAATTAAAAGATCGCCATATTTACCTTAATCCTTGTCATGCTGAATAAATTAAGATGCCACGCCCACTTCTAATTTCGCCAATCAGATTACTTGATCCGGGTTTTTGATTGAAATTCGCATATTTAATGACAAACAGTGCAGATCCAGATCAGTTGTTTTCTTCAGAAGCCAACTGATTTGAAGAAGCCAACTGATCTGGATCTACACTGTTTGGTAAGACAGGACATATCGGGCTCAGCAGGACAAGAATTAAAGACATAAAAATAAGATGTGTCTTGGTCATTAGTCTTATCACTGATAAGAGACTGGGTGCAACAAAACCTAATATACTGTCAATAAACGATAGACAGGTAGAGGCTCAATAGGGGAATTTATTACTGGCTTATTTATCTGTTCAATAGGTAATATCATATGGACCAGGACACTACAATACTCCTACAAAATTTATTACCCTTCAGAATGCCTCTTTACAACCCCTTGCTCTATCTCATTATTGTTTTATGACACATACCTTTGATCTCTCTTGCATAGTCTCTAGGTAGGGCTAATAAAATCATTTTTGAGTGGTACCACTTTTGGTCTTATTTTAGTATGCCTTTAAATATTTTGACAGACAGCTCTGAGCAAGGTGCAGTCCAGGATTAAACTACTTCTGATGTAGCAGTTTGATCAGAGTCTGTGCTGTTTGGTATCCAACAATCATTTTTCTTAGAATGGGTTGTTAAATGGACATGCTTAAATTTTAGGATTGGCAAGCTTATATGATGAAAAAATGTATCATAACAAAAAAAAAAAGAGTCATTTGTTGTTATGAGGTTATAAAACTTTTTTTATGCTCAACACAGCTGAGCATGAAATTTTTTCTGCTAATAAGTATGAAATGCCAACAATAGATGGCATTTTCATATTTATTAGCAAAGAAAATTTCATGCTCAGCTATCCTTAGCAAGAAAGAATTTACAATTATTAGTGAATTGAAATTTTTTAGCATGTCAAATTTCAGGCTCAGCTTAACTGAGCATGAAAAAAGTTGTATAACCTCGGGACCTGTACTTTATGAAGGTTATAATCAATTAAATTTTGTACTTACATGGAGTAATGGAGTTTCTACAACTTCTCTAAGTTTCTCTATTTGTTCTTTACAGCCACCAACATCGGAGTAAGTTACATCAGGTTTCTCTTCAACTTGCATCATGGTCACTGAGGGGTCAATCTTTGGGGGCAAGGGAATGTGGATTTGGTATTTATTCCTGTCCACTCTTTTAAATAGATAAAATATATCATTTAGTTTGGACATAAAATGTTTAAAAATTGAGATTTTTTACTTAACTCAATATTTTGAAATTTTTAAACAGCCATAAAAAAATTTTTTTTTAGCAATATTGATTTTTAACTTTCCAATGATTTTGGATTTCTCTTACTAGTTACTTCTCCCAAAATAATAAACAACATACGCTACAACCTCTTTATAAGACGGTTCGTTATAACACGGTTTTGGATATAACACGGTTCAAAGATGGATCCCAAAAACGTATAGATTATATTGAAAAATGACCATAAATGGTCATTTTTCAATATAATCTATACATTTTTGTTTGGATATAACACGGTTGTTTAACTAACACGGTTTATGCTATGGACCCCAATAATAGTGTTTTAAAGAGGTTGTGGTGTACTAAAATCTTAGCCAACAAAATTCATGTTTTAGATCTGAAAGTTGACTTTGAAACATGAACTGTTTAACCCAATCTACCATGGGCCCATGATTTATAAGCATTTTATTATCAAAATAACATTTTATCTAGAATGCTAAACCTTACCCAACTCTCATTCCTTCTTCAATGTCAGTAGGAGCCACTTGGTCTCCCAGATCTACCACAAACTTGGCAAACTGTTTCACGTTAATGATATATTTAGGATCATCTGAGTCTGCGTTAATTATTTTCGTACATCTTGCTACCTGCAAGGGCTGCTCACCTAAAAATATATATTAGAGATTATAATAAATGAGTCATACAATCTGAAATTAAATTCATGTCACTTTTTTTCCATTAACCCGTATCCTGCTGTTTACAACAACCCCTACCTTTGCAAACAGTGTAAATCCAGATCAGATGGCTTCTGAAGAAGCCATCTGATCAGGATCTACACTGTTTGTCTTTCAGTTTGAGAATTTGAATGAAAACATTATATGATGTAATCTGATTGGTTGATAGTCAGAAATGGGTGTGGCTATATAAATTATTCTGCAGAATAAGGGTTAAGACCTATCAAATACTTCAACCAGAGTTTTTTTTTTTTTTGGTTTTTTTGTGTGTGTGTGTGTGTGTGTGTGTTTTTTTTCTTATCAATTCCCTGTATATCTTGTTTTGTTTTGCAATTTCACCAAAAAAAACCAAAAGCTTTTGCAATGACTGCACTGTTTGTATAAAATACTTGATCAGTAAGAGGTGTCTCTGGACAGTATACATGTAGCTCGCCTGAATCATGCTTTGCAAATAAAATGAAATAAAAATTCTGCATACTGACTCATAACTGAAATGTATGATGTTTATACATAAAACCTCGAAGTAGCGTTACCCATGCAAACACAAATACAAGCGCAAATACATATGACCCGGGTGACTATTATAGCTCTCAATGTCCTTTAAACAGGCTAGCTAAAAACTTGAGTGTAAAATAGACTTATTCATATTTTCGAAGAAATATGGTGAAGAATTAAGGTGTCCCAGTTTTAACATTAATTCTGCATAACATTCTCCAGTTCTCCACAAAAAAAACCTATGTTGTGGGCAATCATTAGCAATACCTTAGTTTCATTTGGCAGCTTTTTGATAAAACCAGGCACCTGTGGTATATATGGCATTGGAAATGTCGACTTTTCATAATAGTTTTGCTGGATTCTTTTGGCTTGTAATGATGCTTATAAATGCACAATTCATACACATCTGACAGTTTTCCATGTTTTCTTCAGCAGAGCTGTCTCTCATATCATGTCATTCCTCACAAAGATACTTTATGTTGTGGTACTCACTAGAAGCATCTAACTATTCTAATGAGTACCTACATGTACATGTTTTTGTGAAGAAATAAGAAAAATATCTGGGCCAAGTTGTTCAAAGCGTCGTTAGCTTAACAAACTCCTTGTTAACTGTTCTAGTGAGTACATCTAATTTACAGATATTTTTGCTGAAAAAATGTGAGTAGCTTTTGCATTTTATTTTTGTTGAAAAATGTGAGACGCTTTTGCAAATGCAAAAGCTACTCACATTTTTTTCAGCAAAAATATTAGGATATATGCTATAAGTTTTAACGATACGTTAACTAATGACACCATTAGTTTTGAACAACTGGGCCCTGTACTTTTTGTTGAAACAAGAACTCTTAATCATATGATCATGTTAGTTAAGCAACCGTGTTATATCCAAAAAAATGTATAGATTATAGTGAAAAATGACCATTTATGGTCATTTTTCAATATAATCTATACATTTTGGGATCCATCTTTGAATCGTGTTTTATCCAAAATCATGTTATAACAAACCGTGTTATGGGGTCCATATCATAAACCACGTTAGTTAAGTAACCGTGTTATATCCAAACAAAAATGTATAGATTATATTGAAAAATGAAGTTTTTTAAAAGTAAAACATATTTTAACGAGTAATACTTAACCTATAGATAATGTGCTATTCTATTCTGTTATTCACCCCCTCCACAGAAAAAACGACCTTTCAGTCGTTATAAAGTCTTAATTCAGAAGGTCCCTTTAACAGTTACCTGTATGACGTAGTTCATCCCGCTCAAATGATCATGTGTCAGTTTCTTTTATGTGTAAAACAATACACAATTAGGAGAAAGGAGCGAGGGAAGGGAGGTGGGACGATAAATACTTATCTATAGGTTAAGTATTACTCGTTAAAATATGTTTTACTTTTAAAAAACTTCATTTTAACTTCGTAATACATTAACCTATAGATAATGTGCTAGAATTTGTAGAATAGGAGGGAGGATTTCTCCTAATAAGTTAGTCCCAACTTCTGAATTAAGGCTTAATAAAAGGATTTATTTTTTATATATATATAATGAGGACATAATTAGTGCTTAAGGCAATAATAAGATCCTTTAACCAAGGATAAAGTAATCCAGGGTTAACATATATATATAATAAAGATATCATTAGTACCTCTCTAGTATAGCATCAGGTCTAGGGGGGCTGTTGACATTGTCTACACATCCATAGCTGATTGCTGTTGGCCCCCCACCACTTTTTGGGCCACTACAATGGGGCCCAAACTTTGGAGATTCTGTGCTTGTTGAGACATGTCTCTGAGATAGAATTTGGCAAAAGTTGATGAACTATTCCAAACCGCTGCTTGAAGTATATCATTGAGAGGAACTTTGTCGAAGAAAGCCCAAGAAGAGGAAAGAGCTCTAACTTCATGAGCTTTGATTTTAAGGAAAGAGATATCTCGTTTAGTGAGTTTCCTATAGGCAAGTTTAACAGTGTAAGATATCCATCTCGAGATAGTATCTTTAGAAATATCCTTATTGCCTTTAATAGGAAGAAAAAGTCTAGTTCTATTTTGGCGATAAGAGCTAGTCATTTTGAGATAGAATTTCAGAGCCCTAACGGGGCAAAGAAGTCTGTCAGTATGTTCCCATTTACATATTCGAGCAAGACTAGGAACAACAATAGGATCTGGTTTAACAGAAGGAAGCTGGTTTTTTGCTAAAAAACCAGATTTAAGAATCAAGGAAACTGAACCATCAGATTGATTAAATCTTAAATGTTGTGAATCCATAGCTAGAGCATGTATTTCACTACACCTTTTAGCAGTGGCAAGAGCTAAGAGAAAGGCTGTCTTAATAGTAACGTGAAATTTAGAAGCCTTATCAAGAGGTTCAAAAGGTGGTTTTTGTAGACATACTAAAACCCATGATAAGTCCCATTTAGGTGTAAGAGATCTTTGTACTGGTCGTTGAAGTTCAAAGGATCTGATAAGTTCAGATAAAACTGGATTAGATCCGATTCTATTACCAGTTTTGAATTTTAAAGTGTTAGAGATCATAGATCTATAACCTTTAATAGTACTAATCTGACATTTCTTTTCCGAAAAAAGAAAGTTTAAGAAATCGGCTATAACTGTAATAGGGGCCGAGATCGGATTAACCTTTTTTGTATGACATCAATTAGAGAAGATGGTCCATTTTGCATCGTAGACTTTTTGTGTAGATGCTCTTCTTGATCTGGAGACAAAATCTGCAACGTTTTGTGAAAATTTCTTATCTCTGATTGATTGTTTGATAACTCCCAAGCGTGAAGGTCGAGAATTGGGAGGTTTTGATGTACAAATCTTCCTTTGGATTGAGTCAGTAGTCTTGGAATTAGTGGCAGACGAATCGGAGCTGACACTAATAGAAGAAGAAGTTCTGAGAACCACTGTTGCTGTGGCCAGAACGGAGCTATGAGAACTATTCTGCACTGATGTTGTCGGATTTTCTCTAGAACAGCAGGTATCAGAATAAAAGGAGGAAAAGCATATGCATGAAGATGATTCCAGTCCATGGACAGGGCATCTATCGCTAGTGCTTTGTAGTCTTGTACTGGAGAGACATATAATGGGAGTCTGTGGTTGAATCTTGTCGCAAACAGATCCACATTTGGGAAGTTGAGCATCTGGAATACTGAATTCGCAACTGTTTGATCCAGAGACCATTCTGTCTTGATAGGTTTGTCTAGTCTTGAGAGGCGGTCTGCAAGAATGTTGAATTTGCCTGGGATGTGACGTACTCTGATAACTATGTCTTGTTCCAGGCACCAATTGAGTATTTTCCAAACTTCTACGCAAAGATTGGGGGAATGAGTGCCACCCTGTTTGTTGATATATGAGACCACCGTTGTGTTGTCTGTGGATATCATGATGCAAGAATGGTGAATAAATGTTTTGGCTTGTTTCAGTGCTAATCGTATGGCCATCATTTCTAACATATTGGTATGGAGCTGGGATTGGTTTTCTGTCCAGCGACCATGAAAGGACAGTGTTGTCGGCTCTAAATGAGCTCCCCATCCGTAATGACTGGCATCTGTATAAAGGAAGAATTTGGGGTCTGGAGGATGGATTGAAGTCCCTGTCTCGAATCGAATAGGGTTTATCCACCATTGTAAGTGAGATCGAATCATGCCGTTTATCGAGATCGGGTGATCGAGAGGAAAAATATGAGGTTTCCAGACTGACAGCAGGCACATCTGAAGAGGACGTAAGTGCAGTCTGCCCAGGAGAACAAGGTCTGCTGCAGCACTGAGTTTGCCCAAAAGAGAAAGGAAAGTTCGTGCCGATACATGTTTTGCTGACATTATTTTCTTGATTGTTAGAATTAGGTTCTGTACACGATCCGCTGGAACCCTGACTAAATTTTGTTGCGTCAGAAATTCCATACCCATGAAGGTGAATTTCTGAGCAGGAAAGAGGTCTGACTTCTTGAGATTTGGCAGAAAACCTAGGCTTTGAATAGTTTGAATGCAAATCTTTGTCTGAGTAATCAGACGGTTGTGAATCAGATTTTTTATCAGCCAATCGTCTAGGTATGGAAAAACTGATATGGCACGTTGGCGTAGAAAAGCTGCAATAACGTCCATCAGTTTCGAGAAAATTAACGGACTTAGGGACATTCCGAACGGTAGGGCCGAAAAGTGATATACTTGATCTTCGTGTACAAAACGAAGATACTTCCTGGATTGACGATGTATCGGCACATGTAGATATGCATCTGTTAAATCTATGGAGACAGCCCAATCGTTGAGTCTCATCGCTTGTCTTACCGATTTGACTGTCTCCATTTTGAATGCTTGTTTCTCTATGTAACGGTTTAATAAAGACAGGTCTAATATTAAACGAAACTTTCCGTTCTTTTTTGGCACAAGGAATATCCGGGAATAAAAGCCGGGAGTTTCCGGATTCTGTACCCTTTCCACTGCCCGTTTGTTGAGAAGATTTTCGATCTCTTCTCTGAGAAACGGGGAGGAGGATTGACTCATTCTGATCGGAACAGATGACAAAGGAGGAATTTTGATGAATGGTATCCTGAATCCGTTTCGTACGATAGAGAGGACCCATTTGTTGTCTGTTATTTCCTCCCATTTTTCCGCAAAATGGGCCAATCGTCCTCCCACTGGAATGTCCGCGAGCGGAAGAGCAGGCAGTGGAAAGGGCGGGCCTTCATAATCTTGCGGAGGAAGAGGCAGGTTTAGAGGAGGGGAACTGACGGATGTTACCAGTCCTCTTGATATTATCTTTCTTAATGTGAGAAGATGAGCTTTGAGAAATATTTTTGGACCTATACGACTGCGTAGGTTTAGGTCTGGATGTTGTTTGTTTAGCAGGATATTTAGGTATCTTGAAAGCTCTGCTCTGCGAAGGAGGCTTATAAGAATGAGATTGTGACTGAATGGATGTAGAAGCTAGAAACCTTTGCTGTTGAGCTTCGAAGTTTGATTTAGCTATTTCTTTTATCCTGCCGTCAAATAAGGACTTTGAGTTAATAGGAGCCTTCCTTAACTCGTATGTGGAATTGTCGAGTAGTAGTTTAGACGAAGCTAGGGCTGCGTCCCTCCTAGCTTGGAATAATTCAGTAGTTAAAAGTGTAGACATGGCAGTAGCATGTTTAATCGATTTGGCTACGGCCTCCAGAAGTCTGGAAAGGGCCGCAACCGACATCGATTCCTGTTGTAATGAAAGGAAGGCAGCTGAAGAAAATAGATCAGCATGAGAATTAATAGCGACTAGTTTTCTAGCCTTCCTTTCCCATGCTTCTAGATTCTTGAGCGGAATAGAAGCTCTTCCTTTATTAGAAATGTCTAGGAGCGACGCATCCGCTTCTAATTGAGGGATATTATCAGTTGGCAAATATTGGTTTTGGCTCTTGTAGAATTTAGTCGGAGCAAGAGCCGAAACCAAGCTTTGCGGGCAAATCCAATCTCTTGAAAATTTGTCCGATTCTAGTCTATTTTGAATATATTTTGTTGTATTTTGTACTAATTTGGATTGTGGGAGGACAAGTAATGGAGTGGAACGAGACTCCATTAATTGTTCGATCCCAGAGAGAGGTTTTAATGGAGCTTGATCCTGCTGAGTTTTGGGGCATAACTCAGGAGGAAGAAGCCGGAAGACCTCGTTAATCGCACGATCAAATGACCAGACTTCGGATTTAGTTTCCGAATCTGACTCCTTATTCTGTTGAGTGAGATTCGGCTGAATCTGATCGTAATTAATAGGTTGATTAGTGATTTGACTAAAATTAGTCTCCTCAGGTTGTATTGGAGTTGGCGTTTGAACAACCTGGGGAGATTTATGAGCCCTTGTATATCTACCAATGTCAAGTTGAGATTGGGAGGAATTTGATGAAGAAGAAGGCGTCATCGATCGTCTTCTTCTCTTTTTATGAGAGTGCTTAGATCTCTTTGAATTTTTCTTTCGCCGAGAAGAACTCAAAGAGTCTGATCTGGAAGTAGAGACAGAAGAAGAGGACGATCGATGTCTTCTTCTCTTTTTAGATTTATGCTCTCTTTTTGACTGATCCTTCCTTGAAGGTCTGGAGATAGATAAATCATTTGAATTTGGAGGCTCAATCATTACACTCGGATCTGAGACCTGCGAAAAATCAGGTTCGAGTGAAATAATCTGTCTAGAGGAAGAAGCTGGATTAGGAAGTTCTAGTCTATCAGAACGTTCGTAACCAGGAATAAAGACATTGGATAGTCTGTGGACACTACCCTGTGAAATATGGCTACTTATGGACGGAGCGTAGCTTTGTACAGGCACATTTATAGGAATATAACCAGGCGGAATTTGTGTTTGTAGGTCATACGCGAATGACTGTAAACCCATGCCTGGTTGACTGGAGCCTAGTTGACTGGCGCCTGGTTGACTGGTGACTGGTTGACTGGTGACTGGTTGACTGGTGACTGGTTGACTGGCGACTGGATGACCGGTGACTGGATGAACGGAGATAAGTTGCCCAGTGACTGGATGACTGGTGACTGGTTGACTGGTGACTGGTTGACTGGTGACTGGTTGACTGGTGACTGGTGGGCTTAGTGTCCGGTCAGACTCTAAGTCCGCCAGGCTGCCACCTTGATGGGTCCTGCCCCGAGCAGTAAAGCTATGAGGGGCGGTGCTCCCATCAACTGTCCCGTTGTCAGGCATGTCTGACTGGGACTTCTTGGATTTCTTTGATTTCTTCTGTTTTCTCTTCTGCGTCATAACTGATTTTCTAGTAGCATGAAGGCGTCTTCTTTCTGCTAGGTTCCAAACTTTTTCTGTCCAGGAACTACAAATATAACACGGAGAGATACGTGTGCAAGAATTACAAGTTAGACAAGATAAATGTGTATCCCATTTAGCTTTTAAATGGCCACAGTTGCCGCGGGCGAAATGCATCGACTTACGCGGAAACAAAAGAAGAAATTTAACATTGAGAAAACAAGAAATCTAAGATCGATATTTCGAAAATAAGTACATAGATAGTAGAAGGAGTGAATATAGAACCAGAGAAAGTCAAGGATATAAAAATTTTAACCGTGTAGAATAATTTTAATCCATTTTTTCTAACACAGAATAATAATCCTTGAACATTCAAAGTCCACAGAAAAGAAACTGACACGTGATCATTTGAGCGGGAGGAACTACGTCATACAGGTAACTGTTAAAGGGACCTTCTGAATTAAGACTTTATAACGACTGAAAGGTCGTTTTTTCTGTGGAGGGGGTGAATAACAGAATAGAATAGCACATTATCTATAGGTTAATGTATTACGAAGTTAAAATGTTCAATATAATCTATACATTTTTTGGGCTCTATCTTTGAACTGTGTTATATTCAAAATCGTGTTATAACGAACCATGTTATAAAGAGGTTGGTGTATACCACAACTACACTTAAGTGTTCAGCTTACTTTGTAATGTCTGTTTGTCGGCAGCCAAATCCCATAATGCCGGTGGACCAAGCCCTGTGTCAGATTCTTTTATACCTGCAACAATAATTTCAAACGGTCACACGAATCACCGAAAGGTTACAGTTACATATACAATATCAATAAGCCATAATTAGGCCTAAATAAAGTTGTAAAATTGTGTGTTGGTTGGTTGCTTTGAGTTTAATGGCCCAGTCAATACTATAATATTAGCCCTTAAAACGCCAAGAAAACCTGCATCTGAAAATGTCGTCTGTTTATGTCGTCTGTTGAATATTCCTGCAAACTTTTCAAACTTATTTTTGCATACAGGCAAACAGTGTGGACCCTGATCAGACTGCTCCTAAAGGAGCAGTCTGATCTGGGTCCACACTGTTTGCAGAAATGACTTTTAAAATCACAAGCAGATGACAAAGCAGACGACAACTGTTGTGATTGGCAGTTTAAGGGTTAAGCTCATGTCGAGCTGGTAAGTTTACCTAACCACATTTTTCCTGAGCGGGCTTAGTCCTCTAAGCAGTTAACCAGTACTTGTGTACATTATTTTGCCAGAAACTGACAACTGCCCTTCTTGAATCAGTTGATGAGACAGAATGACCAGATGAGACAGAATGATCGTAGAAAATACCTCAGGAACCTCAGAATATCTCATAAAATTGTGTTTCATGGTTACCTGACCATCTGTAATTTTTTATATCAAAAGCATGAAAATTTCATTCTTCCCTGTTGAATCCTTAACCCTTGTCCTGCTGAATGAATTTAGATGCCACGCCCACTTCTAATTTATAGCCAATCAGATTACTTGATCCGGATTGTTGCTATAAATTCACATATTTAATGGCAAACAGTGCAGATCCAGATCAGTTGGCTTCTTCAGAAGCCAACTGATCTGGATCTACACTGTTTGCAAAGGCAGGGTATATCCGGGTTCAGCAGGACAAGGGTTAAACATCTCTTGATACTGTGATATATGCAGATACAGAGAAGTAGTTTAACATATTTTAGTCAGGAAACCTCCAAAAGGGTAACTGTAGAACAGTGCAGACCCAGATCAGATTGCAGACTGCAATATCTGATCAGGGTTTACACTGTTTGCATTAAATACAGGAAGTTTTATCAGCATGGTAATCATAAATCTAACCAGACATCCAAATTGCAAAAATTCTCAAGTTTTTAAGAAGGGAACTACACTTGTACTACAGAAGATGATGATGATGAGCTCTTCTATTGGAAATGGACCATTCCATTGAGTTTGCATAAATGAGTTAAGAAAATGACATTCCAAAAAAACCTTGACTGGAGATTAACGCTTTCCATGCTGAATACATTAAGATGCCAAGCCCACTTCTTATTTTCAGCCAATCAGATTACTTGATCCAGGTTACTGATACAAACTCAAACGTAATGGCAAACAGTGCAGACCCAGATCAGCTGGCTTCTTTACAAGCAAACTGATCTGGATCTGCACTGTTTGCAAAGGCAGGGCATATTGGAGATCAGCAGGTCCAGGGTTAAATTCATTCAGTAATCATAGCTACAGATAAGAGGGGTATCCACTTAATATTTTTCTTATTTCTCAATGAAAACATATGTTGTGGGTACTCATTAGAAGTGCCTCACTGAGGCGCTTCTAATGAGTACCCACTACATATGTTTTCTTTGAGAAATATGAAAGATATCAGCATTTTTTGGATGAAAAAAGCACATCTGTTGCTATGAGTAATTGTATGGCATAACAATAAAGCTCAACATTACCTGCAAGTTCATTGACTTTCTTGAGACAGTTCTGTATATCTTCCTCCACCTGTTTTATTGATCGGCTGTACTGACCAACACCCTTACAATAGGAAGAATAAAACAATTTTTAGCTCTAACTATGGCAGCCTGACATGGAACTGTAGCTCTGCTTCTGAGGTTTTTAACACAACTATAGAAAGTAATTCATGTATTCAGAATTCAGGCAAACCCCTCCCCATTTCACCATTTTATATTGTAAATTAAGGGAACCACTGGGGTCAGAAATTATAAGGAAGTTCATGCGTACTTTTGTACAGACAAACAAAAAACTAGATTATCAACAGATGATAGTGATGATGATGGTGTGCTGTTTTACCTCCCTTTCAACATTATTTAAGTCATATTGAGACAATGGAAGGGTAATAATGAAAGGCTCTGTGCAATGAAGCACGGTACAATCATGAGGTGAATTCCACTTCCAGCAGGATTTTAACTCAGGACCTTGTAATCCTGTCAGGAGCACTAACCACCAAATGCTAGATTATCAATAGAGATTTAATTCTTAAATAAAGAATTATCTTGTGAAAATGTTTCATACAGTTTTGTAATTTAATGCACCAGTATAATTTGGAATGACTTTGCCGTCAAAACTATAAAAATATTTCAAACAAAATTATTAACTCACAAATAATACATTAACCCCTGTCATGCTGAATAAATTAAGAGGCAATGCCCACTTCTAACTGTCAGCCTGTTTGATCCAGGTTTTTGCTATAAATTCACATCCTGAATGACAAACAATGCAGATTCACATCAGTTGGCTACTGCACTGTCGCAAAGGTGGGAGATATCCAGTTTCAGCAGGACCAGGGTTAATCTTTCCAGCAAAGATATAAAATGTGATATACATGTATATACTTACATAAGTTTTAAGAAGTGCAATATCCCCTTCATCAAGTGCTGAAAAGAACACAAAAAAAGAAACATGAGGCTCACAAGGGAAACCATCCACATTCTATAGGGTATCCAGGTAAATGTTTTTCTTATTTCTCCATTAGGCCAAATAAAAAAAAAATACATGTATGTGTGTTTCAGGTTACATGGAATTTTAAAATAGGGATGGAAATTGGAAAATATTTTTATTTTGTTAAAAGTTTTTATACAGGGTTAATAGGAAAACAATATGACCAAATGGGGAAATCCCGATAAAATCCTTAAAAAGCTTTAGGGTTGATGGTGAAAAATAAGGCACTGTCGGGTAACCTGAAACACAAACTTTTTTATTTTAGGCCTTAACAATATGTTGCAGCACTCATTAGAGGTGAATCAGTGAGGTACTTCTAACGAGTATCAACAACATATAAAAAGTGACTGAAAAGTCAGGGCCCAACCCCTTTACTAAGTGACTCCAATGTTGAAGACAAGAGGAAGGGTTTATCGGCTGGACAAGATCACAGTGTCAAAACTATTCTTTCAGAGGAAATATATTGTTCCTTTCAGAATACGAATGGTGCCTTTTGGAGGAACCTTATAATTTCACTGGACATGTGTATCGTAACAGTCATATGACTTACCGAAATACCGGAATACTACCGAAATACCGGAATACTCATGAAAAATACAAGAATACCTGTGAAAGACACCTACTGAAGAAACCAATACATGTACTAGCTTTAATTAAGAAACGCACAAACACGGACGACAATCTTGAAAAGCCCACAGGCCAAAGAAGCTCGTGCGAACAATGAAGACTGATTCGCAGACTGACCTGACCATAACTGGTCGCACAGGTCTTACTTTCCAAATTTTCATGATCCTCATTCCCCCAAATAAGTTTCATTCCCTTGTTCTCTTTGGCGTCTGATCTGGGTCTACACTGTTTGCTTAGGCCTATCTGTCCCAATATTTAGGTTCTTTAAATTTTTAATATGTGCTAGTTTCGTATGCATTTCTGACAAGAAAAGGCTCTATAAATTAAGTTTGTTTTTCTCCCAAAGCATTTTTTCCCACCACCATTTCATGTGATGTTACCGCTACGAGCACGTGGTTTCTTCATGCAGGGCAAGGGAAATGTTGCTTTGTGACAGTTTCATTTTCTGTGTATATTAATAATTATAATATATAGATAATGTAAATTAAATAACAGTAGTAATATTTATGTATACCCTGGTAAATGCGGGGTAAGGCCCTCACTCTTTGGGTTTTACTGTTTAAAGGGAGCTAATTGCATATGCCTTGACAGTGAATTTTACAAGTCGAACGCAGCACTTTTTATGAATCAGGGGCAAATCCATTACGATTTCTGAAGGGTTTGATCAAATTTCCATACTTACTCTATGTATTTGGACAGACATGCCTGAGCAAACAGTGCAGACCCAGATCAGACGCCACAGAACACATTTAAATCTTTATTGAAATGGTGATTTATGTAACCAGAGATTTGTTATCTCTCCAAGAACTGGAGTTTACATGCCTGTTTGTCACCACAAATAGCAATATCTGACAACCTTTGCATCGGAAGATGATCTGAGTCTTCACTGGTCGCACGTCTTACTATTCTAAGTGTTTTCCAAATTTCCATGTCCCCTGTTCCCCCTAACTAGTTTCGTTCCCTCTTTCTCTGTGGCGTCTGAGTCTACAGTTTGCATAGGCCTATCTGTCCCGATGCTTAGGTTCGTTTTCAACACATGCCAGTTTTATATGCATTTCTGACGAAAACATGCTCTATAATTTAACAAACACAAGTGTTTTTCTAACAGCAGTTTCCGCCACAATTTCTTGTGACGTTACCATTACCAGCATGCGGTTTCTTCATGCGGGCAAGGGAATGTGACTGCTGCATTTTCTGAGCATTTTCACATATTTTTGTAATCTATACTGGAAATGAGAATGGCCCAGAATTGCATGTCGTCGCCCGATGGCGTATCTGAGCAGACTCACGAGAACTCGAATGAGAATCTACATAGGGATTACTAAATAGGTTCTGCAGGACTTAGAAACATGAATAGCCGTTTTGATGCGCAAACTGCTATCTCACAACTTAAGCCTTAAGGTACTATTTTGCTCTTTTCTTAGAAAAATAATAATATGCATCCATCATTTGAGTTGTCTCACATAACAGAACTAATGACAGTCTGTCAGATCGCAAATCTGTTAAAAAACAAAAAAAGCAAGCCAATTAATTTTCATACAGGGCAAAAAAAAAAAAACAGCAAGTGAGGCAAATAAAAGAATGTGCACGAGTTACATAGAAAAAGAAAGGAAAGAAAGAAGGTACAACCACGAGACATCCGATTTTGTCCTATACCCCTACCGACCTGAGCCTGAGCAAATCACGTCTACAAACTGTTTTCAAAGACAACACTTCAAAATTAATTCGCAAATTAGTTAAAAGTCTTTCCCTTTTCCTATATGTTAATTAAAGCTGCTGTTGGTGTCTTCAGTAGGTGTCTTTCAAAGGTATTGCTGTAATTTTCAAAGGCATTCTGGTAGTATGCCGGTATTTCGGTAAGTTGTGTGACCGGTATTGTAAAAGTTGACATAATCAGCAAGTGTTATAACCTATGCAGGCGCATGCAATGACCCTGATTAAGGCATAATTTAAGGTTATGTTGATTGTACAATGTGAACAATGTGATATAATCTTTGAAGAGATAAAATTGTGTGCTGTAAACAGCTTTCATTGAGATCAGTGGGTGTAAAAAGTTCAATATAACTGTTGATAAATCAGTGCCCTTTATTACTGCCGATTGCAGAATGAATCTAATCACCTTAAAACATCCAACTAAGACATCCAATAGCTGGTCTTTATGGCACAGCTGGATGCAGGACTGGTGATAAAAATATTGTGTGTTTGATCACTGACAGGTCCAGCAACATTCTTTTGTGTAGTCTGAGTCTTCTCTGACGTTTAAGTGGCTTTTCTTCTCTGATGATTAAGTGGCTTTTCTTTATTTTGATATTTAGTGGCAAATATCAAAACAAAAAAGCCATTAAAACATCTGAGAAATGTCGGAATCTTTTGTGAAGATTGATCACGATCGATTCTCTCCCTTCCGTGGAGGACTGTCTGCCCAGGAAAGTGTGGTCTGGTGAACTGAATGGCTCAATGTATATTAAAAAGTGTTGATTAGGCCGTTAAACTCCAAACCAACACGAAATTTCGGTTTATAATGGAAACATTTGTCTTCACCCCACCCACCTGTCCCTTACAAAATGAGTAAGCAGTTTCCAGAAAATGGGGATTTTTTTTTAATTTCCAATATTTTTTCACCTTGAATAGGCTTTTCTTCATCTTTGTCATCTTTCGGCTTCACTTTTCTTTGATCACTGCCTAAATGGTCCGGCATTGTTTTAAATATTAGAAGAATAAAAATCAACTTTTTGTTTTGCGATGTTTTCGGGATATTAGAGTTGTCTGCCCTATTAAGAACGGTAACTACGAAATCATTGTTCACACTACAAGCTTGGCCTTTTAAAAACTTAAAACACTGGCTGTTTTACGATTCCGGGACATCTCGGCCACTAACAAACTCGGTCCCTAACAAACTCGAACCCTACAAACGACTGTGTGACAACTCGGCACATAGCAAACTCGGCACATAACCAACTCGGCCCATAATTAACTGATTAGTCCTATTATCTATTGTTATGTTGTTGTTGTTGTTATAGATTCCCGCCGTTGACTTGTCGGCGAACCGTCCTTAATGACGTCACAGGAGTTTTGCTTTAAATTTAGACCGTGCGGGCCGCTGGAATTGACTTCGAATCGGTAAGTTCAGGTCGGAAACCGCGAGACCCCGTTGTCCTTCGCAATACGTTAAAAGTTCTAATCTTTTATAATGTAAATTATAAACCAGTTCCCTACTGTGTAGTTCAAGTTTGTAAATGTCTTGTTCATTGCTGGTATACAATGAAAGATCTAAGATAAGCCGCGTGAGCACCTCTGGGGATGACACATTGATAGATAGTCTTTCGGAAACTTCATTAACCTGGATGATATACTTTTCCCTGGCTTCACCATATGCAGGACATTCCGCAAGAAAGTGTTGGCGATTTTCTGGAGCCCCCTTGCAGAGTTTACATGTAGGATCAACCAGATGTTGATTGAATACTGCCTTGTTACTCTGTAAAGTGTATGTGCCGGTAAGCAGACGACATTTAAGTTGGGCTCTCCTGCTATCAAACACACTATCTCTAACGGTCGCCCACACAGGATGCACCTGTCCCATCCGGATCTTAACAAAATTAATGTATTTCAGTGTTGGTCTTCCCTGAATGTTCTCCCTCCAATTTTCCTCGACTTTTCTACTGATTGCATTATCTACGACTGACTTCCATTTCAGCCTAGATGGAGGGTCATCCATGAGTTCAGAGGGAGACGGAAGGCCATACCGGTTAAGAATCACACGAATCCTGTTAAACCAGGAACTTTCCGTTGGCATCTTCATAGCAAGCTATCGTAGACTGATCTCTTTTTCTACCCCTTTACTTGTTATCCATCTCCAGAAGAGACCCAGCATATTCTTATGCAGAACACACTCAACCGGTGGAATACCAAGCAAGGCCAAAGATGCAGATGATTGTGTTCTATCTGGTAAATGCTGCATCTGTTTCAAAGACTTCCTTTGGTACTGCTCCAGTTGGTTGATATCTGATTGCTTTAGCTCTTGGACTTCCAGCCCGTACAGAAGTCTAGGGATAACATATGTTGACCACAACTTCCCATTAACGCTCTGTTTCAATCCATTAATACTGTGAAAACCGGCCCCCATCAGTGAATATGCAGTTCTCCTACCTAGGTTGATTTTATCCTGAATATTTGGTTTTTGACTGATATCTCTAAGTATGCCAAGATGTTTTGTTTGTTTTTCCTGTTGAACCTGGTCATTACCCATGGTGTACACAACGTCTTTTGGTTTCTGTGGCCCGTACGGATATGTCAGTACACAACTCTTCGTTGGATGAATGACGCATCTATTCCTCCCTGCATAGCTGTGACCACGATCCAGCATAAACTGCATCTCGGGCTGTGAATGTGTCAGAAATGCGAGATCGTCTGCTACTGTAACATGAGGAATCTTGATATAACCAATTAAGGCTCCTGTAAACCGGTTCTCTACTTCCAAAAGGAGGGGGTTGTTATACCGCTTGTAGTGTGACGTAGACAGCACTCCTCCTTGCCTAACACCTTGGCGGATGTTGATGGGGCTGGACAGTTAGCCTCCCACTTCGAGGTCAGATGAGCATACATGTCGTTTAGGAGGAGCCTATGTTGAATACTTTAATCCACCGTTACAAACAACCAATTAAGGCTTGTCTTTGAACTTTAATCATTTTAACTTGAAGGTGGCAAATATTTATAATGTAAATGTCATGCTTAGAAGCGATTCTACCGAGCAACTACAATCTATGATTTTGAGCAGAAATAAAATGTACTCCTGGAAACCACCTGTTTTACTATTTGGGCTTCGTCGCTTGAAAACCTGTCTTCGGGGGTTCCGATCGATCAGGTTAGACAAAAACTGGCCTGCTCAGTCTCAAAACCCACGACTTTTGGCATACAGCAACCTAAGTAATCATACTTTCCAAGTAGCGAACAACAAAAGCGTTGATCAGACTGCGCGGTTGATCTGCACCTTTATTGTTCGCACATGCAGTTTGCAGGTGGCCCCGGGGGTTTTCTCACGACGGGGCTCAAATACTAAAGTGGGATACATAGTTCCTTCAGACTATCTTACAGAGTTGAGATATGAAAAAATATAGTATGAGCCACGACGGAGAAAAGGGATCATTCGGACAGTCCGTACGGTCAAACTTTCAGTGTGCATGCTCAGCAACTTAGCAGGTCAAGAACTTTAGTTCTTTGGCTGAATGTTTCTCATGACCTTGAACTTAGGTGAGCAAACAGCGAAGGTTTTGGCGAGACTGCGTGGATGCGCAGGGTCACCTGAACCTTCGCTGTTCGCATATGCAATAAATGATAATGGGGGTCAATAGTCTACCTTTCAGGCTTTTTAGAGCAGAAATGAGAAGAAAAAAAGTAAGTATATTCCCTTTTATCACTAGGTTATACCTATTGTAGATCTTTATTAACTCAAAAGGACAGCTGATAGAAGTTTGGCTATTCCAGGAAAGGCTCGTTTCACCATATTCACATTTACAGTTTCGAAATCAATTCCAACTTCCTGAATTCGTTTTGTTCATCTAGAGTTTATTATTTAATTAAACAATGAGCAAAACAAAGATTTATTAATGATTTTTACTAAAAGATAAAAAAGAGCAGACAAGTAGAATTTCTAAGCACACTCAATCCAATTCATACCGATTAGCACTTTAATCTGAGAACATTTAGCCTCGACGAGGCGGTTCTAACGAGTACCCACAATCTATTTTTTAGCAGAAATAAGAAAAATAATGTTTAACCTTGTAAACCCAAGTTTCACTACATAAAAGTGGGTTTTAAGGGAGTTCAAAATTACACAGGCATAAAAATGGGCAATAAAAAATTAAAAGGAATTTTTCAGATGAAAAACTCAGATATTTTTCTTATCTCTGCTGAAAAACATATTTTGATTTCTAACTTGAAATATACACAGTCTATGTTTTAGAATAGAAATAAGAACGCAGGCCCAGATCAGCCTTCGCTGTTTGCATGTAGCATGAGGGCCTTTCTTCCACTTTGTTCATCACATTTAAGATAAATACAGAAACAGTGTTTGTCGTTACTCATTATTGAAGCATCTTATTTTCACTATTTTCCAGAGGTAAATGTCATGCTTTTTTCTTTTTTTTTTTTTTTTTTTTTTACCTATTTTCAGTAAACACGAGGACTTACGAATCATTTTAGCCGTAGCATGAGAAAAAGTGCCTTCAGACATGTGTGTCCAGCGAAGATCATCCTGTGCACCTTTGATTAGAGTTTTCGCTGTCCGCCTGTAGAAGTCATCTAGAGTGCCATAACATTACGAGAACATGCCTGTTCAAATATACTGAAAATTTTATCACCAAAAAATGAAAGTTTTCAGATGAAAAATTCTGGTAGTTTTCATATTTCTGCTCAAAACATAGATTGTGGGTACTCATTAGAACCGCCTCGGCGAGGCGGTTCTAACGAGTACCCACACTCTATGTTTCTGAGCAGTAAAAAGAAAAAAATAATGTATACCCGTGTAAACCCCAGTTTTACTATATAAAAGTGGGGTTTAAGGGGGTCAAAATTATATAGGCGTGTTTTCGCCATAAAATATTCTAATTAGCCTGAACATCCGGGTAGTCTGACTCAGTTGGAACATTTGAGACTGGGTCTTCGATGGAACACTGTACCACAGTACAGTACATCTTCTCAATTTGCGGCTAATTATTGCCATGTGTGCTGAATGCGGTGTCTTCAGAGCATGCTCAAACAGAGGTGGCCTATATCAGCCTGCATACCTGCACGGGGCATTTGCAGTCATTTAACCTTAGCAATCTGAATAGAAAATTCAACAGACGACTGTTTGAAATATATTTCTATTTTTTACCACCAGAAAACAGGTTTTGACATTGACATTTCTACAAATCGTCCTCCACCCCACTCACCCAACAAACACAAAGAGATAAAACAGGGTTGACATTTCATGCAAATACCCCCCCCTCCCCCCCCCCCACCCCACCCCCCCCCCCCCCCCACACACACACACACAACACAGACAGCAGGTTTTGACATTTCAAATATCAAAGTCCCAATATGAAAACTATCTATGTATCGTCTGCTAAATTCGCTCAGAGAGAGTGGTAAGGTTAAATTCAACAGTATTCAAAGATGCTGTACCCAGACAACCGAGGTGGAGATCAGACTGGAGGTGGAGATCAGACTGTATTGCATAGGTCGATCTCACGGACTGACGCAATTTTCTCCGGAAACCTTTTCATATGACAATGAACATTTAGTTATTTAAATAATGCTTTGTGTTCTGCATTCATAAATTAATGCAGTAACATAAATTCAATATCGTCTGCTAAATTCGCTCAGAGAGTGGTAAGGTTAAATTCAACAGTATTCAAAGATGCTGTACCCAGACAACCGAGGTGGAGATCAGACCGGAGGTGGAGATCAGACTGTATTGCATAGGTCGATCTCACGGACTGACGCAATTTTCTACGGAAACCTTTTCATATGACAATGAACATTTAGTTATTTAAATAATGCTTTGTGTTCTGCATTCATAAATTAATGCAGTAACATAAATTCAATATGGAAATGGATATATATTAAAATAGTGATGGCACAGATCAACATGCGCATACGTGGTCTCATCTACAGTATCCAGTGAGTTATTGGCCTATAGCGAAGGTACTTATCAGACTATGAGGATGTGCAGGCCCATCGGGGTCCGCTCTGTCCGCATATGTCCCAGTAGTTTGGAGCTGCGTCAGAATTAATGGGCGAGGTTTCGCTGGAGTAAAATTGGTTTAAGATCCCCCAAGCCACCCCTTCCCATTTTTTTCTACTGAACGTTCCAAAGCGGGTCCTATGTTGTAGTTCTTGCTATGTTCCAAAGCGGTTCCTCCATTGTAGTTCTTGCTACGTTCCAAAGTGGTTCCTCTGTTGCAGTTCTTGCTATGTTCCAAAGTGGTTCCTCCTTTGTAGTTTTTGCTATGTTTCAAAGCAGTTGCTCCATTGTAGTTCTTGCTACGTTCCAAAGCGGTTCCTCCGTTGTAGTTCTTGCTACATTCTAAAGCTGTTCCTCTGTTGTAGTTCTTGCTATGTTCCAAAGCGGTTCTTCCATTGTAGTGCTTGCTATGTTCCAAAGCGTATCCTTCATTGTAGTTCTCGTTTGTGCATTGGTGGCTTCGTGTGTGGCGTTTATTTTGTCATGGCTTGTCCCTGATACCTTCTTTTGATGCCTCCATAACGAAAACACGCCTGTTCAAATATATTGAGTATTTCACCACCAAAAATTAATGTATACACCTATAAACCCCAGTTTTACTACACAAAAGTGGGGTTTAAGGGGGATCAAAATTATATAGGTATGTTTTTGTGATGCGGGAGGGCTGTGATTGTGTCATTTCCTGGGTATCTTCACTTAAATTTCTAACTGTATGGCTGATTTGGTGTTTCTAGTAATTTAAAATAACAGAAAAAAAAAAAAACACTACAAAATCAACAACAGACATTGTACATTGTCAGCTAGCAATAAAGTGAGATAAACACAACGAGGGTTGAGCGCAAGACTAAGGTAACTCAAACATATTTTTGAAACCCTTGTTTAGGGGCTACTTGGACCCCTTTGTAAACAATGAAAATTTCGGTGCCATTGCTCATACGAGCAATGGCACCTAAATTTTCATTGTTTACAGAAAGAAATGTTGTAATCTTCATAACGCCTTCATGGTGAGGAGATTAGGTTTGGGGAAAAACAACCATCTGACTTATGCCAGTCTTGCGCTCAACCCTCGACAAGCTCACGATTCTGTATCTTTTGTAAGAAGTGCTTGGCATGTTTGTCATGGTTTTCACTAACTGCTGCGCGTCAGTGAAATTTCAGTGCAAGAATGTAACTGATCTTTCATGACAAAATATGTTATATGCCAACTAAGACCCAGACCAACATGAGCAATCCTTACTGCTGATTAAATTTGTTGAATTGAGGTTTTACAACCCAGTCAACCCATTGGGGTCATGTCGAGCCAGTCAGTTTACCTAACCACATTTTTCTTGGACAGGCTTAGTCCTAAGCGGATAACCAGTACTTGTGCACATTATTTAGGTAGGAACTGACAAATGCCCTTCTTGAATCAGTGGAAGGGAATGACCGAAGAAAATATGAACAATCTCTATGAAAGAATGTCACCGGATCCGGCGGGGATCGAACCTGCGACCTCCAGAGCACCAGTCAGACGCACATCAGACTGATCCACCGAGGCCGGCTGCTGATTAAAAGGAAAGAGAAGGTTGAAATGAAAGATCTTGATGGGTCTTTCTGAAAGGAAAGAATTACTTGCTACCTCTGGGGCAAATTCTTTCCTTTTAGAGTAGATCCTTTTTTTTCAAAAGGGACTTAGCGTACAGAAAAGCAAACAGTAAGACTCAACTGTTGTATCCCATGTAAAACTTGAGGACAACCTAGTAAGTGCATCCATTCCCCTTTCATTACGGAAACACGCCTATTCATCAAATATACTGAAAATTGTAACACCAAAAAAAAAAAAAATATATCAGATAAAAAATTCTGATATTTTTCATATTTCTGCTCAAAACATAAATTGTGGGTACTTGTTAGAACTGCCTTTGTGAGGCGGTTCTAATGAGTACCCACAATCTATGTTGTTTTGCAGAAATAAGAAAAATAATGAATACCCCTGTAAACCCCAGTTTTGCTGTATAAATGTGGCGTTTAAGGGGGTCAATATTATATAGGCATGTTTTCCTGATGACTTGTTCATTTCTGTGTCCAAACATATCATACACACACCTGCCATTTTTTCAAAATGTTACATATATGACCCTAAATCAGACTAGAATTCAGGCCATGGAAAATTCAGCAGAGACAAGAAACTACTAATGAGGGTACACTTTTTATGGCACATTAAATATTTACTATTACATGTACAATATAAGCAAATATCACAAAATTTACAAATACAGTATGTCCAAAAATATTGTACACTTAAGTTTCATATAATAGGGCATACCCAAACAGTGCACACACAGATCAAACTCAGTGATCAGGGTCTTCACTATTTGCCATTCCACTAAATATTTTAATAAATAAGTAGAAATGTGTCTGAAGTACACAGATGCCGCTTTGGGTACACCATAACTGTGCAAAGGGATTGCAGTATGAATCAATAATATATTAAAATGAACCTCTTAAAAAAAAATCCTAACCTTGCAAAATTAACCTAAGGCCAAAGTCGGGGAACCATGACATGTGGGTAAACTTAACTTGATTTTTGAATATTTGTTTTGTAATTAAAGACATATGTCCTCATACCAAATTTCAAGTTGCTACAATAATAGGAACCTTGAAATCTACCTTACTAAAATCTCAACTTTACAAAATTATCCCAAGTCAGAAGTCAGTGGATTGTGACGTATGGGTCGTTGTGACCTGATTCCTGTTGCACTCATAGACATAAAGCATCATACCAAATTTCAAGTGGCTGCAATAACAGGAACCCTGAAATCTACCTCTTACAAAATCTTAACCTTGCAAAAATTAGCCTTACAAAATTTAACCTTGCAAAAATTAGCCTAAGTCAAGGCGAGACATCTGGGTACTTTGGAGACATTTCTAGTATATTCCTATTGTACTCATATATATAAATCCTCATACCAAATTTCAAGTTGCTACAATGATAGGAGCCCTAAAATCTACCTCTTACAAAATCTTAACCTTGCAACATTAGCCTAGTCAAGGCAGGGGTATCTGTGTACTTTGACACATTTCTAGATTATTCCTGTTGTACTTATAGACATAAGTCCTCATACCAAATTTTAAGTTGCTACAATAACAGGAACCCTGAAATCTACCTCTTACAAAATCTTAATCTTGCAAAATTAGCCTAAGTCAAGGTGGAGGCATCTGTGTACTTTGGACACATTTCTAGTTTATTCTTGTTGTACACACAGACGTAACTCCTCATACCAAATTGCAAGTTGCTACAATGATAGGAACCCTGAAATCTACTTCTTACAAAAATCTTAACCGGAGTCTAACAGGATCACATATATGTACGTACATATGTATGTATGTATGTATGTATGTATGTATGGAATGATGTATGCACATACACACATATGCACATACACACAACAAACACTAAATGCCCCGGCATCATGCTGATGGAGGGGCATAACTACATAAAAGGCAAAATCTAGTCTAAAAAAAGTATAGAATAAAATGTTCAAATTTTTAGGACATTTACCATACATACATATGATCAACAGGAATTACTATGTGGTAACAACTCTAAATAAAGGGATAATATAAAACACCTACATATATGTTTCAGCTTCTATCACAACATTTAAGGTAAATGGATCACTAGTGGAGATTACTATGTCCTGAAAATGTTTGCCTCCCTTCTCAAAATGGAGGAATTTTTTTTCAGAATAGTCTCACTTTGAGAAAGGATGGATATACTAGGGATGCAGACTCCTATTCTGTTGCTGTGGTCTCCCTTTGAGCTTACAGTCTGGCATGATCCCTCTCCGAGTGGTATTCATTCCCCTTCAGTCATCTGTGTATATCATGAAAACTGAATTCAGCAGGAAATCACAGCTCCAGAAAAAGAGGGGTATCCCATAAGTATTTTTCACTTCTCAACAAAAACACAAATTAGCTGTACACATTAGAACCACCCTGCCAACAACATAAGTTTCACAGAGAAATAAAAATATCCATTTTTTTCTTGCAAAACTCATTTTATATTTGGAAGACCTTTCTACATCTTCAGATATGCACAGTATTCAATTGAATAGCATTCTTATTTTTCTATGAAATATAGTTTCACATCAGAGACAAAACCTGTATAACCTCATCATCTGCTTTATGCAAAAGTACAGACCCAGATCAGATGCCGCATTCTGCGGCATCTGATCTGGGTCTCCACCATTTGCAAACAGTTCAAACATTTTTCTCTAAGAATATCTAAAGCTCATAGCAGGAAGTACCTAAAATTGAATGTGGACTCTTCCAATATGTAGTATGCTGTATTTCTAGATGAGTTGCATTTTTTATACAAAAAAGTACTAGGCACAGTTGTTCAAAGTGTCGTTAGTTTAACAAGCTCGTTAGTGGTCAAATTGTTGACTTTTCTAGTAAGTACAATATCTAATTCGCAGGTATTTTTGCTGAAAAAATGTGAGTAGCTTTTGCACATTTTTTCAGCAAAAATATTAGCGTATATGCCATATTTAATGATCAAAGTTTTAACAATATGTTAACTAACGACATCGTTAGTTTTGAACAACTGGGCCCTGATGTTATTATTATTCAGCCATGAAAAAAGGTGTTTTTTTTTTTTTTGGTACACTAAGTATTTGGATACCTTAGCTCATCATTAGTCCTAAAAATGGAACTAATCAATTTTACTACCTGTTAATGTGTCCAAAACTTGCTTGATGAGTGTTAAACAGTGTTGACCTTGATCAGATGCCACATTCTGTGGCGTTTGATCTGGGTTTACACCATTTGCTTAGGCCTGTCTGTCTGAATACTTAACATAAACATGGTACAAACTAAATGAGTATGCACATGATAAAGCCTACAATAAGACCTGTGTGACCAGCAAAGACTCAGATCAGCCTGTATATCCACCCAGTATGGCATGGGTTCTTGTTTATTCCACTTTAGATAGCCCAGAGGCTGTAAAAGACACAAGTATGCAATAAGCAAAGACTGATCACACTGCACGGATGTGCAGGCTGAGCTGAGTCTTCGCTGGTTGCACAAGTCTGTACTTACTAGAGCAGTTAACATTTTGACTACTAACAAGCTTGTTATGCTAACAATGCTTTGAACAACTGGGCCCAGTACTTTTTTGTATAAATAAAGCATAAAACTTTTTTCTATCAAAATTTAAGTTTCAAAGTGCTGGCGTGACCTTGAAAATAAAGTCAAAATCTAATAAAAATGAGATCCAGGTCATCAAAAATCTAATCACTTCTTTCCCTCATCCCAATGAAGTATCTGTGCTAGCCTGAACAAATTCCATCTAATGATTCATGAGGTACGGTGCACACAAGGGTCACTTTCAGAGTCTTTACAATGTAGTGAAAATGAGGTCAAGGTCACAAAAATCTGATCACTTCTTTCCCATGTCCTAACAATGTATCTATGCTAGTTTGTTAAAATTCCAGCCATTGGCTCAAGATATAGTGTGCACACAAGCTTTTTTCTATCAAAATTTGTTTGTTTGTGTTGAGGTTTTACGGCCCAGTCAACCCAAATGGGGTCATGTCGAGCGCAGTCAGTTTACCTAACCACACGTTTACTGGGCAGGCTTAGTCCTCTAAGCGGTTAACCATTACTGTGCACATTCTTTCGCCAGAAACTGACAACTGCCCTTCTTGAATCAGCGGAAGGGAGAGAATGACCATAGAAAATATTTCATGATCAATCTCCACGAAAGAATGTTGCCGACCTCAGTTTCAAAGTGCCGGTGTGACCTTGAAAATGAAATAAAGGTCACCAAAATCTAGTCACTTCTTTCCCCAATCTCAGTAATATATCTGTGCTAATTTGGTCAAATTCCATCTATTGGTTCATAAAACAGAGTGCACACAAGGCTCACTTATTGAGTATTTATAATGTAGTGACCTTGAAAATTGTCAAGATCACCAAAATCTTATCACTTCTTTCCCCCATCCTGATGATGTATCTGTGCTAGTTTGGTCAAATTCCAGGCATTGGTAAAAGAGATAGAGTGCACACAAACTTTTTACAAGGCTCATTTCCGGAGTCTTTATAATGTAGTGATCTTGAAAAAGAGGTCAAGGTCACAAAAATCTAATCATTTCTTTCCCATGTCCTAACAACATATCGGTGCTGCTTTGTTAAAATTCCAGCCATTGGTTCAAGATATAGTGTGCACACAAGCTTTGTTCTATCAAAATTTTGAATTTCAAAGTGCAAGTGTGACCTTGAAAACAAGATAAAGGTCACCAAAATCTAACCATTTCTTTCCCCAATCCCAATGATGCATCTGTGCTAATTTGGTCAAATTCCATCTACTGATTCATGAAACAGAGTGCACACAATGCTCACTTTTTGAGTATTTATAATGTAGTGACCTTGAAAATTAGGTCAAGGTCACCAAAATCTAATCACTTCTTTCCCCCATCCTGATGATGTATCTGTGCTAGTTTTGTCAAATTCCAGACATTAGTTAAAGAGATAGTGTGCACACAAATTTTTTACAAGGCTCATTTTTGGAGTCTTTATAATGTAGTGACCTTGAAAATGAGGTCAAGGTCACAAAAATCTAATCACTTCTTTCCCATGTCCTAACAATATATCGGTGCTGGTTTGTTAAAATTCCAGCCATTTGTTCAAGATATAGTGTGCACACAAGCTTTTTTCTATAAAAATTTGAGTTTCAAAGTGCCAGTGTGACCTTGAAAATGATAAAGGTCACCTAAATCTAACCACTTCTTTCCCCAAACCCAATGATGTATATGTGCTAATTTGGTCAAATTCCATCAATTGATTCATGGAATAGAGTGCACACAATGCTCCTTTTTTGAGTATTTATAGTGTAGTGACCTTGAAAATAAGGTCAAGATCACCAAAATCTAATCAATTCTTTCCCCCATCCTTAGGATGTATCTGTGTTAGTTTGGTCAAATTTCAGCCACTGGTTAAAGAGATAATGTCCACACACACTTTTTACTGCATTAACAAGGCTCACTTAGTATTTATAATGTAGTGACCTTGAAAATTAGGTCAAGGTCACCAAAATCTAATCACTTCTTTCCCCCATCATTATGATGTACCTTTGCTAGTTTGGTCAAATTCCATCCATTGTTTAAAGAGATAGTGTGCACACAAACTTTTTCTGCATTAACAAGGCTCACTTTTTGAGTATTTATATTGTAATGACCTTGAAAATAAGGTCAAGGTCACAAAAATCTAATCACTTCTTTCCCCTATCCTGATGATGTATCTGTGCTAGTTTTGTCAAATTCCAGCCATTGGTCGAGATAGTGTGCACACACACTTTTTACTGCATTAAGAAAAAAATTTACAAAGGGCAATAACTCCAAGACAATTGGCCCCTAGCCCTTACTTTCTCTTTTGTAGGTACACCTTATTGATATCAATGCGTCTGCAGAAATTGATGACTATCCATCACTGCTTTTTCAAGATATTAGGAAAAAAAAAAACAGCGTCGCGGACGGACACACGGACAGACGTAAAAACAGTATACCCAGCCCCCCTCACAAACAAAGTTTGTGTGGGGGTAGGCGGGGTGGGGGAGGGAGGGTGGTATAAAAATTCAACTCATCTAGAAATACAATATGAGAACAATGAAGACACATCAGTGTACTTTAACCAGCATAACTCCTGATAAGACATGGTATCCAGATAATTCTGTTCTTATTTCTCCATGAAAACATATATTGTGGGAACTCATTAGAAGCACCTCCTGTTTTTGTGGAGAAGAAAGAAAAAATCATTACTTTTCAATAGAAAAAAAAACTTATTCAGAGCTTAGGAGTTCCAAGCTTCCTCCAGACTGACACCAAATATTCAGAGCAGACTGTGTTGATGCACAGACTGATCCTGACCTTCACTGTTGTCTTATATGCATTATTCTTCCTTACTTGCAAGTCACAGCTCAAATGTACAGCATAGTTTTGTGGAAGACATTTTTACAGCATTACTTTGGAGACGATGACAAATAACAGATATATCCTCTCTATAAATATACATTTTAACAACTATAAAACCCTGAATATTGGGACAAACAGGCCTGAGCAAACAGTTATGACCCAGATCAGATGTCGCAGAATGCAGTGTCTGGCCAAAGTCAACACAGTCTGACATTCTTCAAGCAGTATTTTAGACGCATCAACAACAGACATTTTCAAATTACAGGCCATGCATAGTAAGGAGTTAAGGTGTCCCAATACTTAGGGTAAATTTGGTATATACATGCATTACCTAAACATAGTATGGTATATCTGGACTGTGCCATGTGAAAATGTGCCTTCCAGGGCCCAGTTATTCAAAGCATCGTTAGCTTAACGAGCTTGTTAGTGGTCAAAATGTTAACTGCTCTAGTAAGTACAGTATCTAATTCAGTTCTTTTGTTGAAAACTTGTGAGTAGCCTTTGCAAATGCAAAAGCTATCGGTACTCACATTTTTTCAGCAAAAATATTAGTGTATAAGTGTATATGCCATATTAACGAGGGCGTGTCAATAAATAACCGATCTATCCCATTTCTGATGGACCGAGACGGTCACGATTTTCATGCTTTGTTTCAATATATGTTTTATACATAGGTACAAAATTGCTCACGTATCGAGTCATTCTTTAATAAGATATTGAATGTCAAACATGGCTAGTGATGCAAAGGCATGCTTTTCATCTAAAGTTGAGTACTGTGCTGTAATCTGGTACTTGTATTTAAAAGGTAAAACAGGCAAGGAAATATACGGCGAGTTAGCCGATGTTTATGGGTCTTCTGCACCATCTTATGCTCAGGCTAAATTCTGGGTAGGGGAATTCAAACGCGGCAGAACATCTTTAGAAGATGAAGCCAAGTCTGGACGCCCACTGGATGCCACCGACGAAGAAATGTGTAAGAAAGTTCGGGATCTGGTATACTCTGATAGGTGAATTCAGGTGGAAGAAATAGCACATACATTAGGACTTTCACATGGTAGCATTTCAACAATCTTACATGATCGTTTAGGTATGCGCAAGCTAATAGCCCGTTGGGTCCCCAAATCTCTTAACGATGAGCAAATGGCAACCAGAGCATCAGTATGCAGCACCTTGTTGAAGCATTTTAGGTCAAAAGATGATTTTCTTTTGCATCTGGTGACTGTAGATGAGACTTGGGTTCATTATTATGAGCCAGAGAATAAAGCTCAGAGTCGTCAGTGGGTAGGGCCTGGGTCCTCGAGGCCAAAGAAGTTTAAGACGCAACTATCTGCTGGCAAGGTGATGGCCACAGTATTTTGGGACACAAATGGAGTTATTATGTTGGACTTTTTACCCAAGAGAAGTACAATAACTGGAGTGTACTATGCAAACTTGTTAGACCAGCTGAAAACCTCCATCTGTGAATAACGCTTAGGTAAACTCTCTAAAGGTGTTTTGCTGCAACAGGACAATGCAAGAGTCCACACTTGCAAAGTTGCAATGGATGCTGTAGAGCAAAACGGGTATGAATTAATACCACATCCTGCCTATTCACCTGACCTAGCTCCTAGCGACTTCTTCCTATTCCCAAACTTGAGAAAGGATATCCGTGGACTTCATTTCCGGTCCGATGAAGAAGTCATGACGGCAGTTGAAGAGTGGGTCAATGGAAAGGACCCTGACAAAGTGCATCACACTAGAGGGCGATTACATCGAAAAAGAAGAGGTGGATCTCAACCGGAAATAAGTTAGGCTGGTTACTTATTTACTCACCCTCATAATGATCAAAGTTTTAACGATACGTTGACTAACGACATCGTTAGTTTGGAACAACTGGGCCCAGGCATATGCAGACAGCAAAGGGCCAGATCAGTCTGCGCTTTTGCACAGTCTGAAAGGGCCTCCACTGTCCACTAACAGACTCACTGGATACTAAATAATATACTGACAAGCACTAATCTAATCAGACAGAGCAGCTTTGCAGGCTGATTTGGGTCTTCATTTTTCACAGCTGCCCCTAGAGGCCCCTCTTCACATGGTACAGCTCATTTCTATTAGTAAATAAACAACAGGAACTGTGTCACTTCTTTTGAATTACATCAATTGAAATACTTTTTTGAAATATCATAAAATATGCTAATTTGTACTTTATTAACGCTTAGCATGCTGGGTAAAAATTTCAGTAGACAACATTTTGAAACGTTTATTTCTTTTTTTCCCCAGAAAAACAGGATCTGAAATTTCATGCAAATTGTCTCCTTATGAGATAATTTGCATGAAATGTGAAATCCTATTTTCTGGGGAATAAAATCTTTTATTTTTCCCATAAAATAGGATTTAAATCTCATACAAATTGTCTCCTAACATACAAACTGTCTCCTTAGGAGACAATTTGCATGAAATTTCGAATCCTATTTTCTGGGAAAATTAAGACAAAAAAAACATCATCAATTTGTTGCCTGCTGAATTTGTCTATAGCATGCTGAGTGTTAAACTTGAACACAATACTGTAAAGGAATGCATATGTTTTTCTGGTAAAATACAAGGCTAAAATTAATGAGATGAAAGCAATGTCAAATGATTACAGTGTGTAATGTAAATCATACATGAACAACCATGCAATGTAGCATGATTGCAGCATGTACCATAATGTAAATACATGAACAACCATGGCATAAACGGAAATTCATCTACAAACACATACATTTTGTAATATGCTTTATGTGGTCAGTATGGAATCACATAAAAAATAAATCATAAAAGAGATATTCATAATATAACATATTCGATCTAATTACCGCAGTGTGTGCTTAGGTTTTTCAAAATTACTAAAAAACTTGTAGTAAAATACCCAAATAATTAGGCGCGTGTACAAAAAAAAAAAAAAAAAAAAAAAAAAAAAAAAAAATCAGCTGAATATTTCATAAGAGGATTATTTTAAGATGCTTTTGCGGTATTTTTCTGATTATTTCTAAAAGCATATGTTGTTGGTACTCATTTGAATTGCCTTGACTTGTCAAGGCAATTCAAATGAGTACCAACAACATATGCTTTTAGACAGAAGTAGATAAAAGCACACAGGCTGTAATCTGAAGACTTCGGAATTGCTTGACTGTGTGCTTATAGGGATATGTACGGTAATTAGATAGACTACAGTAATACATGTATTTATCATTCCTCCACCAAACCTGAGTTCATGCCCCTTGCGGGCCCTTATGATTCAGGTGAAGTATTTCATTTGCCCCTCTCTCTATATCCCCTAGAATCCAATAACTCTATTCTCATTTCACTAATAATATCAGATCTCTGCTTTGCGGGAAATGAATCAGATAATTTGTGTGTACTTATTTCTTCCTCTTCCATGCCTGTTATCATATTATCAGATTTTGATCAAAATGGTATCAAATTTTTGTAGCTCAGGTAGGATTTTAAAATACATAATTCTTGTGTTAATAATTCATTAGAAATAAAAAGTTAATTGTGGTTAAATTAACAGTTGAGAACATTTGTGATACAGATAACAGCAAATGAAGGTGGGTGAGCAAGCACTTTTGATTATTATGATATCACAATATATGTTCAGGGGATGTAACTCTGTCAACACTATTTTTGCCTCCCTTCTACTTTAGACAATAAATTTTCTAGATATGTTTAGCATAAAAAAGATCAAAAACATATCAAGAATAAAAATGTTATTCTAAGCTTTTTTTTAATTTTCAAGGGGTGGTGTTGCACAGGTCCTATGGCATTCAGCATAGAACTTGTGCGATACACAACTTCTGAAAATCCTCAAATTCTAAAAACCACTACAAAACCTACTATGTAAGTGATCTTCTTTTTTCACTAAACATCTAATCAATTCCATCGACTTTTGCAGCCAGAATCAGGATTTCAGTGATTTAATCAAGTCTAAGTAATTCGCACATTTCACATTAAAAGTCATATTTCATATTTAGCAAACAAAGAGTTTTCATAAGACGTCAAATACATATGCCAATGTTGATACCAAACATAGCTCCAGATAAGAGAGGTATCCAGGTACACTATGACCTCTTTATAACACGGGTCGTTATAACACGGATTTGGATATAACACGGTTCAAAGATGATCCCAAAAATGTATAGATTATATTGAAAAATGACCATAAATGGTCATTTTTCAATATAATATATACATTTTTGTTTGGGTCCAACACGGTTGTTTAACTAATACGGTTTAAGCTATGGACCCCAACAATCGTGTTATAAAGAGGTTCTGGTGTACTTTTATTTCTCCAATGAGACACCTAATGAGTACCTACAACGTATATTTTCATGGAAAAAAATCAAAAAAAAAAAATCAGCTGAATATTTCATGAGAGGATTATTTTGAGATGCTTTTGCTGTATTTTTCTGATTATTTCTAAAAGCATATGTTGTTGGTACTCATTTGAATTGCCTGGACTTGTCAAGGCAATTCAAATGAGTACCAACAACATATGCTTTTAGACAGAAGTAGATAAAAGCACACAGGCTGTAATCTGAAGATTTCGGAATTGCTTGACTGTATGCTTACAGGGATATGTACGGTAATTAGATAGACTACAGTAATATTTATCATTCCTCCACCAAACCTGAGTTCATGCCCCTTGTGGGCCCTTATGATTCAGGTGAAGTATTTCATTTGCCCCTCTCTCTATATCCCCTAGAATCCAATTATTCTCATTTCACTAATAACATCAGATCTCTGCTTTGCGGGAAATGAATCAGGTAATTTAAGTATGCTTATTTCTTCCATGCCTGTCATCATATGTATCAGATTTTGATCAAAATGGTATCAAAAAATTGTTGCCTATACCTTTTGGTTGAATGGAGCTATGGCCAAACAGTTTGCTCAGGGCATTTACTTTTGTCAGCTAATTCTCAGTATCAAGGCTACTTCTGGCAAGAAAGGAAGGCCCTGATCAGACTATGCAGATGTGCACATTGATCTGGGCAGTCAGTTCACCTATGTGCAATGGCTGATGACAACTCACATATGAAATTCACTACTGTGAAGCTTTCCTATTGGCAGATATTACTTTGGAGACTAGGTTTCTGATTGGCTGACTGATTCTAATAATAGAATAACACAACAGAACAAGGAACATTGTTTAGTACCTGGTGAGACAAGATAAAATCTCTGGATTAGCAGCTAGCATAGCTGGCATGGATGAAGACAAGTCCTTTAGCTTTACAAGTAGCAGAAATTAAGGGGATTAAATACACTTGGTAGATTTTCCACCATTTTCACAAGGGAGACAACTTTTGTGACAACCTGTTTGCACAGGAGACAATTTTCCTTTCCAGCACAAAAGACCCTTTTGAAAAGAGGTCTATTCTAAAAGGAAAGAATTTGCTCCCCACTGGGAGGAAATTCTTTCCTTTTAGAGTAGACCCCTTTTCATAAGGGAGGAAACAACTTTGAATAGGTTACCTGCCCCTCAAAGTGATTCAATTTCCCTTAATTAGATAATATAAAGTATGTGCACATGGTGAATATATACAAAGTTTGTACAAAATTACAAAGTTTGGTAAAATTAGAAACTATACAAAAAATAATAATGGTAAAACAACTATGACCCTGTCTAGGAAAACAGCAAATATCTTATATACCATACATGCAGATCGGTATAAGCCTTCAGTTCATATAAACCTTCAGGTCCATGTAAGATAACAATGTAGGAGAATGTTTCTTATGCTTCCAGAAAAACATCTGGTTTGGCTACCTGGTGAGGTAATCTCACCAGAAACAACTATGGCTGCCCCATCAAAAATGTGTCTTCGGGCATATGCAGATAGCAAGGCCCAGATCAGCCAGCCCATCTGCACAGTCTGATCAGGGCTGCCACTGTTTGCTAACTGGATACTACAGAATGTATGAATAGAGAGCAAAGGCCCGGATAATACTATGCACACGTGCAGGACGACCTCAATCTGTGCATTTTGCATCTGTTTGAAGGCACTTTTTTCACTTGATGCAGACCATGTGATCTACAATGTGAGTGCCTGGTAAAATCTCAAGTCAGTCAATGCATTCATGCAGTCTGATTGGAGGTATCCCTGGGCAGTTACTGCATAACTAAGGATTCACTATTGTTGTTTTTTTTTCAAGTGAACATCTAAGACTGATTAATTAGACTGTGCAATTGTGGAGGCGAATCTGAGTCTTTGCCCACTGCATATGTCTGAAGGCACATTTTCTCACATCATGACTCACATTATCTTGCAAACTTAACTCCAGTTACCTTCCAAAAATCCTCTTTATTTGGAAACCTGACCCGTAAAAGCTTTTTTTTTCTCATGGCAAGGTTCCTAGAGGGTAATGCTGATTTTCCAATCTCAAACTATTTACAAGGAATGAATGAACTGCAGCATGAGAAAAGGGCCCTTATGAGCCCCCAATGAAAACTCAGATCAGTCTTCCAAGAAGTCTGATCAGGTTTTGTCTAAAGCTCCAGATAAGGCCTTTTTTTATTCAATAAATATTGATATTTAATTCAATAAATATTGACATTTCATTCAATAAATATTGATATTTAATTCAATAAATATTGATATTTCATTCAATAAATATTGATATTTAATTCAATAAATATTGACATTTCATTCAATAAATATTGACAATTCATTCAATATTCAATAAATATTGACATTTCATTCAATAAATATTGATATTTCATTCAATAAATATTGATATTTCATTCAATAATATTGACATTTCATTCAATAAATATTGATATGTCATTCAATAAATATTGACATTTCATTCAATAAATTGATATTTCATCCAATAGATATTGATATTTCATTCAATAGATATTGATAATTCAATCAATAAATATTGATATTTAATTCAATAATATTGACATTTCATTCAATAAATATTGATATTTCATTCAATAAATATTGACAATTCATTCAATAAATATTGATATTTCATTCAATAAATATTGACAATTCATTCAATATTCAATAAATATTGACATTTCATTCAATAAATATTGATATTTCATTCAATATATATTGATATTTCATTCAATAAATATTGATATTTAATTCAATAAATATTGATATTTCATTCAATAAATATTGATATTTCATTCAATAGATATTGATATTTCATTCAATAGATATTGATATTTCATTCGATATTTCATTCAATAAATATTGATATTTCATTCAATAAATATTGATATTTCATTCAATAAATATTGATATTTCATTCAATAGATATTGATATTTCATTCAATAGATATTGATATTTCATTCGATATTTCATTCAATAAATATTGATATTTCATTCAATAGATATTGATATTTCATTCAATAGATATTGATATTTCATTCAATAGATATTGATATTTCATTCAATAAATTGATATTTCATTCAATAGATATTGATATTTCATTCAATAGATATTGATAATTCAATCAATAAATATTGATATTTTTCTTATTTCTCCATGGAAACATGTTGTGGGTACTCGTTAGAAGCATCTCGGCGAGGTGCTTCTGATGAGTACCCACAACATCGTTTTGTGAAGAGATATAAAAAAAAAACATTTATAAAGATGCTCCTCTTACCTGGAGGTATGTTAAAATTCTCTATTAATCAATATGTGATGAGCCACCTCAGAAAACAGACCTTTGGACGAGAGCCCCAAACGAAGATTCAGACCATTCCTTCTGATCAGAATCTTCACTGGGCACATTTTGGATAGCCAAGAATGCAAAGTTTTTTCCTGCAGACAACGAAGACTCTGATCAGACTGCATGGATGGCTGACTTGAGTCTTTGTTGGGTGCATACACCCCAACCTCTTTATAACAGGGTTCGTTATAACACAGTTTTGGATATAACACAGTTCAAAGATGCATCCCAAAAATGTATAGATTATATTGAAAAATAACCATAAATGGTCATTTTTCAATATAATATATACATTTTTGTTTGGATATAACACGGTTGTTTAACTAACACGGTTTATGCTATGGACCCCAACAATAGTGTTATAAAGAGGTTGTGGTATATGTCAAAAGGTAAGTTTTCTCACATTACGGCTCATTTTGTCTAATAGCTTAACCCTGGTCCTGCTGAACCCGGATATGTCCTGTTTTGGCAAACAGTGTAAATCCAGATCAGCTGACTTCTGACGAAGCTAACTGATCAGGATCTGCACTGTTTGCCATTAAGTATGTGAACTGCTGTGCTTTCAACATCTTTCAGAAAGCTTTTTTTTTTTGCTTGGCGCTTTACACAGAAGAAGGAAATTTGCAAACTTTTGTCATGACTTAATGCAAAACCATTTGTCATAACTACCTATGCATAAAGTTTTATTCTAATCACTGGTTTTTATCCAATCAATTATTTTCACTTTTCCCCATAGTAAAAATGAATGCAAATTATGCAGACATCTGTAGGGTAGGCAAATTGGAGGCAGATTTTCAACAATTCCACTTGTTCAATTTTTTTTTAAATTTTCACAATATTGTTGTGAAACATCAATAATTTAAATTCAGCAAAGAATAGTACAAAATATTTTCTTAGACAAAAATTCCAAACAAGAAATCCGCGGAAAGCGATGTCGCACCTGCAGGGATTAAGTCAAACAAGTTCCTATTTGTATTGAAAAAAATCTATTTTGCAGTATTCAAGAAATTGATGGGTTAGAAAAATGGACAAAGTAGAAAATTTGGAATATTGACTTGCAAAATTTTATCTAAGCCTGTCCATTATTTCACAAGATATTGATATTGAGCGGATATCATTTTTGCCCATTAATCAAGGCCAGTAACTCAGCTGAAAATTGACGAAATCCCAAGCTAGATATTGTTAACAACAATATGTATGCAAAATATGATCCTAATCCATCAATTCTTTCACAAGATATTGAGCGGAAACCAATTTTGGGCATAAATCAAGGGCCCCTAACTCTGTTGAAATGAATCTGAGGTTTATGTGCAAACAATATGCACATCTTCAGACCATGACCTAATCATATGTGAAGTTTCAAAGCTATTAGCCTAAAGCTGCAGGAGGAGTTGCGCTCACGAAACACCCACTGACTATAAGGGTTTTAGGCAAAACCTGACTAAGTTAACAAAGTGAAAAAAGTTGAAAAAAAAAATCTGAGATTTATGTGCAAACAATATGCAAATCTTCAGACCCTGACCTAATAATCTGTGAAGTTTCAAAACTATTGGCCTAAAACTGCAGGAGGAGTTGCGCTCATGAGACACCAACTGACTATAAGGGTTTTAGGTAAAAACTGACTAAGTTAACAAAGCGAAAAAAGTTGAAAAAAAAAAAAAATCTGAGAATTATGAGCAAACAATATGCGCATCTACACACCATGGCCAAAACATCTGTGAAGTTTCAAAATGATTGGCCAAAAACTGTAGGAGGAGTTGCGCTCAAGAGACACCAACTGACTATTAGGGTTTTAGGTAAAAACTGACTAAGTTAACAAAGCGAAAAATGTTGAAAAAAAAATCTGAGAATTATGAGCAAACAATATGCGCATCTACACACCATGCCAAAGCATCTGTGAAGTTTCAAAATGATTGGCCAAAAACTGTAGGAGGAGTTGCGCTCACGAGACACCCACTGACTATAAGGGTTTTAGGTAAAAACTGACTAAGTTAACAAAGCGAAAAAAGTTGAAAAAAAAAATCTGAGAATTATGAGCAAACAATATGCACATCTACACACCATGGCCAAAACATCTGTGAAGTTTCAAAATGATTGGCCAAAAACTGTAGGAGGAGTTGCGCTCACGAGACACCCACTGACTATAAGGGTTTTAGGTAAAAACTGACAAAGTTAACAAAGCGGAAAAAGTTGAAAAAAAAATCTGAGAAATATGAGCAAACAATATGCACATCTATACACCATGGCCAAAACATCTGTGAAGTTTCAAAATGATTGGCCAAAACAAAACAGTAGGAGGAGTTGCGCTCACAAGACACCCACTGACTATAAGGGTTTTAGGTAAAAAACGACTAAGTTAACAAAGCGGAAAAAGTTTAAAAAAAAAATCTGAGAATTATGAGCAAACAATATGCACATCTACACGCTATGGCCTAAACATCTGTGAAGTTTCAAAACGACTGGCCAAAAACTGTAGGAGGAGCTGTGCTCACAAGTCAATTGTTGACAAACGGATGAACGGACGGGTCACGGCATGCCTATATCGCACCTGCTTGCTAACGCAGGTGCGACAAAAATCACTTAACTAAAGAAATTGCATAGGTCAGACCAATTTTCAGCCATAATTTTGATTTTAGGGTAAATATTTGAGAACAAAACACAGAAACAGAAAAGACAAATGGTTCTTGATAAGATATGATCAATCAGAACAAAATATTTTCATTTAAGATAAAACGCCAAGCAAAATACATCTTTCCGAGTGATGTAGAAAGGACAGTAGTACCATTAACCTGGATAAAGAGATCTGATTGGCTGAAAATTAGAAGTAGCCATGGCATCTTAATTTATTCGGCGTGGAAAGGGTTAAGAAGACAGTGAAAGCCCTGATAAGAGTACACAATTAACCCTTAAAGTGCCAAGAAAACCTGCATCTGAACATGTCCTCTGTTTATGAGGTCTGCTGAATATTCTTGCAAACTTTTCAAACCTATTTTTGCATACAGGCAAACAGTGTAGACCCAGATCAGACTGCTCCTAAAGGAGCAGTCTGATCTGGGTCCACACTGTTTGCAGAAGTGACTTTTAAAGTAACCAGCAGAAGACAAAGCAGACGACAATAGTTGTGATTGGCGCTTTAAGGGTTAAGCAGACTAATCAAGGTCTTGCATATGTGTTACAGGCCCTTCTCTCAAGTTACAGTTCATATATTTACAAACAATATGTGTATTTAAAAAAACAAAAAAAAACAATATGTGTATTTCAATAAACATGAGCAAAGATATCAACAGCTTATAAACAATTTGGCACAAAATGCTTTGGTAATATACATAGTTACCCAAGTATTGGGACAGACCAGACCTCGAGGTTATAAAACTTTTTTCATGCTCAACTCAGCTGAGCATGAAATTTTTCATGTTAATAAATCTCAAATTACTAACAATTGTAATTTCTTTCCTGCTAAATCTAGCTGAGCATGAAAACTTCTCTGCTAATAAATATGAAAATTTCATGCTCAGCTGAGTTGAGCATGAAAAAAGTTAAATCTCATGGCTAAGCCAGGGCAAACAGACCAGATCAGATGCCACAGAATCTGATCAGGGTCTACATTGTTTGCCTCTCATCCAGCATATTTAGACACCTCAACAGAGAATAAAATGGGCTTATTTCATAGCTCCAGATAAGAGGGAGTAAACTATCCACGTAGTATTTTTCTTATTTTGCCACAAAAACATATGTTCTGGGAACACATTAGAAGCTCCTCACTGAGATGCTTCTAATGAGTACCCACAACATATGTTTTTGTGGGGATATGTAAGAAAAAAATCAACAATTTTTGGCTGAAAAACAGCGCCTTATCTGGAGTTATGCTATTTAAATTTTAGGACAAGTGTGGTAAAATGTCCCAATACTTAAGGTAAATGTGGCACATTAAATTTTTACCACTTCTTTCAAAACAAACAGTCACAGGTGGGGGTAGATAATTTTACTTTTCAAGACAACAAGAGTGGCCCAAACCTCTTCTAAGATCATCATGGCAACTGAAATTTCTCTAAATATCCTATTAAAACTGAGTGTTATTCAAGAGAAAGTTAGTAGGAAAACCAATACAAATGACTTACTAATTGAACAATTTAAATGCTGTGAAAAGCACATCATACCCTGCATTTATGTCTCAATATAAAAATAAAATTGGTCCTCCGAATCTCATCTGATAGGACATTTGGCGAAAAAGTGGGCCTCAAGAAAAAACAGCTTGATATTTCATTCACATGATCAGCTTTGGTGCTTTGACGACAAAACTTAACAAAATGCCACATTCTATTTTCTAGTAAGCTACCTTAACCACCAGTTGGAAAAGCTACCTTAACCATGAGTTGGAAAGTTTTTTTGTTGTTTTTTTCTGCTGTAATGAAACATCCTCACAGGTCCACGAAAAAATATTTACCATGAGTATTCAGCCATGAGTATTCAGCTACCTTAATTCCTTACCACACTTGTCCTAAAATTTGAACACACCAATTCTACTACCTGTTGATATGTCTAAAACTGCTGGATAAATGGCAAACAGTGTAGACCCTGATCAGATGCTGCAAACTGCAGCATCTTATCTGGGTTTACCACAGTTTGCTCAGACCTTTCAGCCTGAATACTCAGGGTAAATACAGAGTTTTGAAATAAGATAGATGTGATTTTAAAAAAAAATCATTAAAATGACTACAACAAAAGAAAAAACAATAAAATAATGAATAAAAGTAAAACATAAGCTGTATTATAATATTGCTTTTTAAGTAAAAACAATCCTTAAATAAAAGCTTTAAACTTCAAAACAATTACAACATATCAAACTTATGTACAATCTTATTTAACTCTTTCACTGCCAAAGGTGATAATAATAGTCTTTTGTAAACAGCATAAATCCAGATGAGATGGCTCATATGAGCCGTCTCATCTGGATCTACGCTGTTTGACATTCAGTCTTTCAACTTTATGTATAAACTTCTTTTCAAGCAATAGTTTGTTAAAAAAGAAAAGCAGACTACAGATGTCATCTGAAATTTGGCACCGAAAGAGTTAAGGAGAATGAATACACTTTCAGGGGAGATAATTCTGCCAAATTAATTTTGTCCCCCTTTCTGAAAAGGGGTCTACTCTCAATGAAAACAATTTACTTTCCTGGGAGTAGAGCCCTTTTCTGAAAAGAATTGATGTGCAGGAAGAGCAACAGGAAATGACTAAAAAGATATCACAAAAGTTGTCTCCCTTGGCAGAAAACCGACCCTGTGTATCCAGTCCCCTTTATGTGACAAAAGAAAACACATCTAAATAATCAAACATCATATTTCTTAAAAGTAAATAAACACTACTTTTTGAAAAAGGAAATAATAAAATTTTTCAAATGAAATGAAATCCATCCTGCATGTTGGACGGATACATTTAGTATTTAAATGGGTGTACCCTGCCACATGTTAGTAACCAGGGCCCAGTTGTTCAAAACTTAACATGACTTTAAAATTTATATCTTGAAATATGGCAAATACATCGATATTTTGTGCTGAAAAAAAAGTGAGTAGCAAAAGCTACTCACATTTTTTCAGCAAAAATATCAAAGTATTTGAAAATACCTTAGCTACAACAGTGAACGAATTTGTCACTAACAAGCTCCTTAAGCTAACGATGCTTTGAACAACTGGGCCCAGAATCAAACCCAGACTGCAGCAGTGACAGACTAGAGACTTACCCCTATGATATCCAGGCTCCTCAGTAAGTAATTAAATCTGAAATTGCATTTTGGCTTATTCGCAGATTTAATATATGGTTAATGGTTAATATCTAGACATGGGAAAAGGTGTCTTCTGGGTAAATACAAACAGTGGAGATCCAGACCAGCCAGTGGAATTACAGTCAACTCTCATTATCTCAAAGTCCAATGGCCTCTCTGAAATACTTCCAGATACCCATATCCCAACATATAAGATTTACAGAATTGAGGAAAAAAAATAAATCGAACAACCACATTTCACCAATAAATATGTAATTTGACTCCTGAAGTAAGAGATACATTGAAAATATTGTGGAAAAGAGGAGAAATTGCTCCATAGGAGCAATTTCTCCTCTTTTCCACAAGATTTTGTTATCTATTGTTAGATTTCCATGTTAAAACTGGGACCAGATTTTCACTTTGAGATAAGCCGTTATTAGAGATGAGCTAAATCGAGATAACGAGAGTCGATTGTAAATAGTCTGATCAGAAACTTTTTTATACTCTATGTTTAACAGTACACAATGATTGTATAAGTAGACAGTATAGGTTCAATCAGACTGCATAGCTGTGCAGGCTGATCTGGGAATTGCTGTCCACATATGCCCAAAGATATTTTCTTGCATGGCACGGCCCAAATGGAGAACAAAATGAGCAAATTAACAACCTTCATTTGTGAACACAACTGATCTATAATAAATTGTTCTCATATACATATAGACATACACTATCTATCTCTCAATACCCACAACCCTGTTCTTCATTAACCTTTAGAATGCTGAAGTTGTACTTGTCCTAAATTTAATATCAATATGTCTAAAACTGCTGGATGAATGGCAAAAGGTGCAGAATCTGATCAGACACAAAGTTCTGTGCATCTGATCTGGGTTATCTGTCACTTCATGCAAATTTTTAACAGATATTTTGCATGAAATAGCCAGCCCTATTTTCTAGGAAAAATAATATTAACCCTTGTCCTGCTGAACTCGGATATACCCTGCCTTTGCAAACAGTGTAGATCCAAATCAGGGCTCTGGAAATTTTGAAATCTGAATCGGTCCAGCCGTTGACGATGACGTCATCAATGAGCCCAATTCAAAAAAAAAATATATGTATATATCACCTGTCACGAAAACTAATGACAATTGGCAGTCCTATAACTCCTTTTAAATAATACACCTCAACTCCGTTATATGACGGAAGTCCGGGTATAACGAGCATGATCAAAGCTGGCGTCATCAATAAATACAGTCAGGTATGTAAAAAGAAAGAAAAAAACCAAAAAAAAAAAAAACCCAAAAAAACGGTTTTGTTGTTATTTCCACCTCCGCAGGGTTTTCCTAAACTATTTATAAACAACTGATTCCCGTCTTGTAGAAGCGCGAAGACGGCGGGAAACAGGAGAGACGGAACGAAACGACTTTCATGGACCTTATTAGGTCTAATAAAAAAGGCCTGCGCCACGGGCGGTTTTGCAGTTTTCAATGTTTCAAGATTTGATCAGACTGCTTAAATTTTAAGCACTGACCAATCTTGTCTAGCGCAAGTGGTTCATTACTTATTTTTACCGTGAAATCTACCTTGAATTATACTCGCGTGTTAAGGCAATCAACAACAAAAAAAAAAAGAAAAAAAAAGAAGCAATCAATAATACCCAGATCTGACGCCGTTGTATGCGACATCTGATCAGGACGTACACGGTTTGGGAATTCATTTATCGAATCTGGGACCGACAAGCCATGTTGATCAAAACAAAAAAGAAGAGGAAGAAAACGGGTGCGTTCAAGCGGTGCATTCTTTTATCACTCTCAGTAAAGCGACCTTTGATCTTTTGGACACGCCGACTGCACCTGGATGTTTTGCAGTCTCAGTGTATTCACACATGTCACACAAACGGATTAATTATCAGACTACCGTTACTGATGATTCGTGTTAATCGTTTATTTACCACACAAAGGTCAGTGAAGTGTTGATTTTTTGACAATGTTTGGATAATGACGTAATTAATTTGTGCTGCGGTAGGTTGCCGTTATTCAGCTGTCTCTCCAATATACATGTCAAATGACCGTTTAGAGCCTTTTAACTACCATAATATCACATTTAAAAGGTGCGCGGACGTTGTCAGTTTGGGAAGACTTGATCGTTTGTGATTTTTTAGACATCATTGATTTGTGAAAATTGATTGGTTGGGGAAAAATGGGGTTCAAGGCACAAACCTGTTGGACTGATTTATTAGCGTTTTGGGGTGTTTGAAATCGGTCCAGAATTCTTAATTTCGGTCCAGACCGGCTATTTTTCCGGTTTTCCCGAGCCCTGATCCAAATCAGTTGGCTTCTGAAGAAGCAAACTGATCTGGATCTGCACTATTTGTCAAACAGTATGTGAATTTATATCAACAATCTGGATTAAGTAATCCGACTGGTTGACAATTAGAAATGGGCGTGGCACCTTAATTTATTCAGCATGACAAGGGTTAATTTGTTGTCTGCTGAGCTTGCCCAGAGTGCTAAAATTAAATCTCCATTCCAAAATTATTTTTTGCTTTCTCATTTTTACAGTCTGTTAACACATTGAAGACTAAAGACCCCTAAACTGGTAACTAGCAAACAGTGCTGACCCAGATCAGATGCCGCAAAATGCAGCATTTGATCAGGGTCTCCACTGTTTGCAAATAGTTCAACCATTTTTCTTAATCTATATCATATAGCCTGAAATAGCTAAGATCGATAATGGAATCTTCCAATATATAGTGTGGGAGAGTTTATTCAGTCTTTAATGGGTTAACTCTTAACCTTTACCACTCTAGCTAATTCAGCAGATAACCAATTGAAGGTATTTTTCTTATTTTTCCCCCAAAACAGGTTTTGACATTTCATGCAAATTGTCTCCAATCAAAACCTGTTTTTTGGGGAAAATAAGAAAATAGAGACACTTTGCATAGAATATCAAAACCCATTTTTGGGGAAAATTTTTTCAATACGTCTTCTGCTGAAGATTTAACCCAGAGTGCTAAGTGTAAAGCCCCCTGATTTATAACCAATGGGAGTCCATCAATGTACTCTTACCAGCCAAACACAGCTGATGAAAAAACACAACATTGAAAAAAACAACGCAAATTCTTAACTCTTCTCTTGCTGAACACGACATGCCCTGTCTCAGCAAACAGTGTAGATCCAGATCAGGTGGCTTCTGAAAATGCCAACTGATCTGGATCTGCACTGTTTATCATTCAATATGTGAATTTCTATCAAAAACCCGGATCAAGTAATCTGACTGGCTGGAAATTAGAAGTGGGCATGGCATCTTAATTTATTCAGCATGACAAGGATTAATTGGCACAAAACATAGCTACAGACAAGAGGGGGTATCCATATAATATTTGTCTTATTTCTCGACGAAAACATATGTTGTGGGTACTCATTAGAAGCGCCTCGCCGAGGTGCTTCTAATGAGTACCCACAACATATTTGTTTGTGGAGAAATAAGAAAGATATCAGCATTTTTCAGATGAAAAAAGCGCCCTATCTGTTACTATGACAAAATACTTTTTGTAAGAGTATTGCACCTCATTATCTACCCCACACGCCAATGTATCTTCTCATTTGCAATTTCAAGCCTTCATTGTCCATTTGCTGCTTCAAGTAAAGGGATTTATCCACATATTATTTTTTTCTTATTTCTCCAGGAACATATATATTGCAGGTACTCATAAGAAGCCCCTCCCAGAGGCGCATCTAATGAATACCTTAACATATATTTGTGGAAAAACAAGAAATGTCAATAAGCAGTGCTTATTAGATACACTCAGTTAAGAAATCAAAACATAATGGACTGACAATATTATACCCACACCCCCACCCCCACAGTTTGCAGGAGGTATGAACATCTCTGACTAGGTGCAAACTTGACAGGCTCATCTTCGATATGTCAGTAACATATATGCAATGTTTTGGAAAGATCCAATGAAAAGTGTAAGAGGAGTTGATTTCACAATATATACACTATCACTGACCAGGTGCAGTTGTCGTAAAATGACTAAGTTAAAAAAACCGTCAGTTTGTGAAGAAACATTTTTTCAGCATCAAAGTTTATCAAGCACATCTTCAATATGTCTGTAATGTATGTGTAAAGTTTTGAAAAGATCCAACAAAAGCTCTAAGAGGAGTTATTTCACCAAGAATCCACTATTAACTAAGACTGACTTGGTGTAGTTGTCGTAAAAAGGTTAAGTTAGAGACCCTGCCATTTTGTCAAAAAGTATTTTTTTAACATCAAACTCCCACATGCACATCATCACTATGACTGTAATATATGTGCAAAGTTTTGATAAGTTCCAACAAAAGCTGTAAGAAGAGTTGATTTTACAATGTATGCAATATCAGTCATAAAAAAACCCATCTAATTTAAAGAATTACAAGAGAAGCATAACTCTTGTAGTACTGATCATTCTGTAGTACTGATCATTCTGTAGTACTGATCATTCTGTAGTACTGATCATTCTGTAGTACTGATCATTCTGTAGTACTGATCATTCTGTAGTACTGATCATTCTGTAGTACTGATCATTCTGTAGTACTGATCATTCTGCCCCTATTTCCCTAACACATGAGCACTGTCTGATGGCCAAAGTGTATTGAAACATAAACAAAATCAGACAAAGGTTAAAGAAGTTACTGAGCAAAAATCTTAACTGCTGACGCAATGACAGAATCACGGACATGCTGAAATCAGTATATCCCACTAACAAAAGTGGAGTGGGGGTCGGAGGGATGCATGGAATGGAGAGGGATGGTATAATAAGAAAAATATTGTTACTTTTTGACTAAAAAAAGTGCCTCATCTGGATTTATGAGAATCATTCCATAATGTAGAATTTGTGAGAGTCATTCAACAATGTCGAGGAGTCCACAGCTCTAGATAAGAGGGGTATTTGGTATTAAAATATTTTTTTCTTATTTCTCCATGAAAAACGTGTGTTGTTGATATTCATTTGAAGTACCTTGGTCATTGGTGAGACACTTCTAATGAGTACCAATGACATGTTTTCATGGAGTAATCAGAAAATACATCCACAGTTTTTGGCTGAAAAAAAAAAAGCCTCTTTCTTAGAACTATGACAAACTGTGAATCAGCAAGCTGCTCTGAATTTGCCTAAAGCTCTAAGATACCTTTTTGTTTCATACCATCACGAAAACATGCCTATATAATTTTGACCCCCTTAAACCCCACTTTTATATAGTAAAACTGGGGTTTACAGGGGTATACATTATTTTTCTTATTTCTGCTCAAAAACATAGATTGTGGGTACTCGTTGGAACCGCCTCGTTGAGGCGGTTCCAACGAGTACCCATAGTCTATTTTTTGCGCAGAAATATGAAAAATATCAGATTTTTTTAAACTGAAATTTTCATTTCTCGGTGATAAAAGTTTCAGTATATTTCAATAGGCATGTTTTCGTAATGGCCAATATAGGAAAGAATATCAATTTTCTGGATTTCTGCAATAAAATGCTGGCAAATCGCTTACAAACTGAATAAAGCCCCAGGGTTTATGCTAATTTCTGGGCCCAGTTGTTCAAAGCATCGTTAGCTTAACGGCGTCATTGGTGGACAAAATGTTAATTGTTCTAGTAAGTACAATATCTAAATCATAGTTATTTTTCCTGAAAAAAAATGTGAGTAGCTTTTGCAAATGCAAAAGCTACTCACATTTTTTTCAGCAAAAATAATAGCATATATGCCGTATTTAATGATCAAAGTTTTAACGATACGTTAACTAATGACATCGTTATTTTTGAACAACTGGGCCCTGATTTTCTTGGAATTGCACAATGATAAAATTTACAAAAAATTAAACTTATTTCTTACGATGCCAAGTCAGTCCAATTTATGTTGAACTTGCAAAGTCAATAGCTTATTTTAGAAATAAACCAAAAAAAAAAAAAAACAGTTCACAGATTGGTTTGATTTACCCTAAACCAATAAAATTGCATAAAATTAGTGTAAACCTACAGTCAGAGTTGAAATCATTATGAGCTCAGTATTTTTTTTTTACCTTGATACTTTTCAAATTGTCTGAAGATCCACTGACCTATGGTTTGACTAGTTTACCCTTTATTCTATCCCATACAAGTTATTTGAAAATGCTTCCGATACATCTAGGTCTTGTCGTGGGGGACCTTGTCTTAAAACAGATGGTTGTACTTCAGGGGCAACTGGCATCCCACAACGTGGCGGTGGCAATTCTACCATTAACTCCTCATGCTCACTACTTACGCCTTCATCTGACATATCAAACTTCACTTTTTTAATATCTGCAACATCAGCGTAGATATTTGAACCTGTAGCCGTAGCTTCAGTGTAAGGTGGAGGCTCACATATATCATCTATTTCTGTGTACTGTGGCGGCTCGTCGTCTAAGTCTGAGTCTGGCTCAGACATGTACAGGTTTGTCTGCTTCACCTGTGTTTGTTGCGGTGCTGCCGTGTACAAGACATTGCTGAATCCAGCACTGGCAGACTCCTCATATCTTTTCTTATATCTCCTGAAATAGAAATTTTCAGCTACTGTCACTGGTTGGTTGGTTAAAGTTTAATGGCCCAATTAGCACTATTAAGGTCATGTCGAGACAGTAACTTTACCTAACCACACTTTTCCTGAGCAAGCTCAGTCCTCTAAGCAGTTAACCAGTACTTATGCACATTCTCACATTCAACTGTCCTTTAATCAGTGGAAGGGAGAGAATGACCTTTAGAATGCTGAAGGCAACATTCTTTCATGGAGATTCATCATGAAAATATTTCATGATGAATCTCCATGAAAGAATGTTGCCAGTTCCAGTGGGGAATGAGCCAGTGATCTCCAGATCACAAGTCTGATCAAACTCAGCCACTGAGGGCAGCCAGATGTCCACATAAAAGTTTATTTATTCACAAGCTTCTAATGAGAATATGGTAATATAAGAAAACCACCAGTTTTCAATGTGAAAATGTATGATGTGGGTACTCATAAGGAGCGACTCAAAGAGACACTTCTACTGAGTACCCAAAACATATAATTTCATTGCAATATAACAATAATAACGGTTTTCACAGAGACTCTTTTTGTTTTGGGTACACATTAGAAGCCCCTCAGTGAGGCATTTCTAATGAGTACCCACAACATATGTTTTTATAGAGAAATTAGAAAAAATCCCCTAGAATTATCACCAAAGTACTCCTCCTTAACAATTCCTCTGGTAAGATGATAAGGTGTCCAAATATTCAAAGTAAATATGGTGTTTTACATCCCTTTCAACATTATTTAAGTCATATCAAGATAATGGAAGGGTGATAATGAAAGGCTCTGTGCAATGATATACTGAACAAACACGAGTTGAATTCCATCTATAGTGGGATTTGAACCCTGGGACCTAACGATCCAAGTCATAAGGGCTAACCACCCTGCCATCCAGACACTTCTACTGATTTGGTTTTTACATCCCTTTCAACAGTATTTAAGTCACTTAGAGATGATGGAAGAATGATAATGAATGGCTCTGTGCAGTGATGTACAGTCAAACCTGCTGAATTGGCCACCGCTTTACGAGCCCCACCTTTAAACATTCCCGGTCAGTTTCTCTATACTTTCGTTCTCTATAAGAGCGCCACCTTTACATGAGCGCCATCGGCCAGTAAATTTATTCCCAAAACGCAAATACCTGTAAAGATTTTAATTGCCCATAATTATTGACAATTAACTTCAAGTGTCAATTAGAAGCCAATCATATGCGCGCAAACGTGTGAAATTACAGGTAAATACCCTGGGGAAACCTATCTGTTGTCATTTGTCAACACGCTCTCACCAACTCTCGTTGTGTTTTTTATAATCTCGTGTGTAAAGCTAAGATTTTTTTTTTCTTTCCATGAAATATTTTTATCACATGACCGTCACGTTATTCAGTGAAATAACCCATGTCATAAAAATCATATAACCACACGTGTTATAACACCTGCAAGGCTTCCCATTGGTTAGCCTAATTACCCTCATTAATTTTCGTATTACACCGCTTATTGATAGCAACCAAGATGGTGTCCGCGTTCGCCGATACAACTTTCACTTTTGGAACAGATCCTGCCTTCAATTTTGAGATGATTTTGAGATGAACGATAAATGCCAGACCGATGGAGAACGAAGACAAAAAACAATCACAATGTGAATAACATGGCTACCAGAAATATTCATGGTGGTAAAACTTCGATGTTTTCCCGCAACATATTTGGAGGCACTCTCAACATTGATATCGTCATACCGTCAATGAAAAAAAAATTCACCTCCTCCAAAAAACATTGGAGGATGACATGACTGAGACAGTCAATAAATGTGTCAAATTAGAATCCAAACCCAGTTAAAATGTTTTATATTTTTGAAATCTATCGTTTACTTGAGTGTGACAGCCACCCATTGACCAAGGTCAATGACCTTTAAATACGACAGCTGACTGTGGGGGATTTCCCTACAGATTCTCAGTGACGTATTGACTCGCTGAATGACGTTGTTCAATGGAATCTTTAGTTTTGAATTGATTTATTCAAATGAAATATTTATTAGCTCAAATAAAAATCTTCATTGTTTCCTTCAGTTTAACGAAGTAATAAATAGCATATGTATCTTGTTTCTAGTTATTTAGGTACTTATCAAATAATATGCAAACTATTTTTGTTGCGTAGTACTATTGAATCCTTGGTAGTGAGTTGTTCCGCTTAGCTATGGAAAGCCGTTATCTTTAAAATATATTTTGTGCATTTTTGTCATCGAAATGGCCATGTGATAAACAGAATCATACATGAGTGGTCATTTAATATGAAATTTATGAAACTCGTTGGCTAATTTCGGTATTTTGCTCGCTAAAGCTCGCAAAATACAGAAATTACCCAAACTCGTTTCATAAATTTCATATTAAATGACCACTCATGTAAGATCCTCTATTTACGCATTCTGGGGAAAAGATTTTTACATTGATAATTAATTTGGCGATCTCTGTCAATCAAAACTAATCTAGTAATAGTAGTTCATAACTTAACACGTAAAGACCACAAACGAACATTGGGACGAACTTCGTGCGGAACAAAACATTTTTTTCTTGATAAAACGATCTTTTAATTTCAAATCAGAGTGGATCAAAGGTGTTCTTATGCAATGTGAGTGGTTTCCGGTACAATGCCTTTCTTTTGCACACTAGTATTTGACGAGATTATGGCAGCTTCCTGGATTTTTGGTAGGTAGTACCGGAGCAATTTGCCCCCATAATGTTTGGCCTCTGTTTTTTTGTTGTTTTTTTTTTTCATTTGTTAAAAAAAAAAAAAAAGAAAAAAAAACAGAAGTGTATTAAAACTGAATGATGCTTTCAATTTTCTTTCAACTGACATTAGTACCCAAGTCCAAACCTTATTATCACTAATTAATGTCCTAGATACCCGCCAAACTGGTGTGTTGACCTTGTTTTCTTCCATGGTGACCATTTCGACTTAACCTTGAAAAGACAGTCACCTGTATATAACAGCCAATTTAGTCCACTCCCAAAGGTGGTGCTCTTATAGAGGTTTGACTGTACTGAACAAACATGAGCTGAATTCCATCTACAGTGGGATTTGAACCTGGGACCTCCTGGTCCAAGTCAGAAGGGCTAACCACTTGGCTACCCAGACGTTTCTACTGAATTCAGGGACTTAGAATGCAATGCAGCGCTTAGCTGCTTATACTGACAGAAATAACAATAAGCTGACATGAAGTACCATATACTGACATGAAGTACTTACCTCTTACACAAGAAAAGTCCTATTATAAGTCCAGCAATGAAGACCAGCACGAATGATACAACCATTCCAACAATACTACCTGGAATATATTATACATGTACATAATTAACTTTACCACTCTCTAGGCAAATTCAGCAGCTGACAAACTGATTTTTTTTTCTTATTTCTCCTAGAAAACAGGGCCCAGTTGTTCAAAGCATTGTTAGCTTAACAAGCTCATTAGTGGTCAAAATGTTAACTGTTCTATTATAAGTACAATATCTAATTCACAGGTATTTTGCTGAAAAAATGTGAGTAGTTCAATTTGCAAAAGCTACTCGCAGTTTTTCAGCAAAAATATTGGTGTATTTGCCATATTTGATGACCAGAGTTATAATGATACGTTAACTAATAACAGCGTTAGTTTTGAACAACTGGGCCCTGGACTCTGTTGGTCTGCCTCAGGACAAAACTTAATAAAAAATACTTGTTCTGCTCTTCATGCCAATCAAACTGATATGCTACATGACCATGTTTGGAAAAAAGAGTTACTTTAAATCGTGCACCCCATCCTATCCTTTGGTCAAGCACTCAGGGGTCTGACTAAAATGCTAAAATGCAAATACAGACTGATCAAATTCTGTGCAGCTTGCCATTCCATCAATACCTTATTGATCATCACTAGCAGGGGCAGATCCAGGATGACTTCCTAGGGGGTTTCATTTAATTACCATACTTATTCTATGATTTTGGACAGACAGGCCTGAGCAATTAGTTTTGTTTTTTTTTGTATTAAGGTTTTACGGCCCAGTCAACCTAATGGGGTCATGTGGAGCGCGGTCAGTTTACCTAACCACACATTTACTGGGCAGGCTTAGTCCTCTAAGCGGTTAACCAGTATTATGCACATTCTTTCGCCAGAAACTGACAACTGCCCTTCTTGAATCGGCGGAAGGGAGAGAATGACCGTAGAAAATATTTCATGATCAATCTCCACGAAAGAATGTTACCGACCTAGGCGGGGGTCGAACCCGCGACCTTCTGGTCTCCAGTCAGACGCGCATCCAACTGCGCCACCGAGGCCGGCTGAGCAAATAGTGTAGACCTAGAACAGATGCTTCAGAACACAGCATCTGATCAAGGTCTACACTATTTGCCACTCAACCAACAATTTTACTAACATTCACAAGTAGTAAAATGGACTTGTTGAAGAGAAGTAGAAGGTGAAGGGATGTGAACAGTTGGGGTAAATATGGTATCCCAAATGAATACAATTTAACCCAAATTTCCAGTGAAATTTTTAGTCAAAGTAGTGTTCAACTGAGCCGCCCCCCCCCCCCCCCCCCACCCGCACCCCCCCCCCCCCACACACACACACACACACACTACCTCACCCTCCCCACCCCTTTCCATCTCCGACCCATGCATCCCCTCTGAATCTGCCCTTGACCAGGTAGTCTTGCTCATATTGTAGGATCAATATGGTAGGAGACTGAATAGTTTCATCAGATTAGAATATCACATTCCATATATTCATTTGGAAATTTTCACTTATTGTGACGATTTCAGTTCTCATCAAGAACCATTATTGGATTATGACCTCGACCTTGTGATATAATGAGACTTGGCCTGCAAATCAATAGACAAGTTCTTAGTGGTAAAGAAAGGCCTGTAGATGTTGTTCAAGTTGTATGCCCCCTGGTCCAGGTTCATGACATGTGGAGACTGGCTAATCCTGATAGCTTCTTTGACTTGTCTGATTATTCTCCCTGTCAACTACTTTTTGCCCCTCCCAAATCAATCAGCAACATGGAATATCAGTATCTATGCAACCACATTACACCCTGAAGAAAGTCTTAGTTCATCCCAAAGACAAAGTGGAAAAGGAAAATACTTATGATGTCATGTAAGAGATTCCATGCCACAACTGAGAAATGAAATACACAGGTGAAACAGGCACTAAAAGCAACATGAGACTGAGTGAATATCAGATTGATTGTGTTGGGGTTTAACGACATGTCAACCCTTGTGGGTTTCCTAGTGAAAGGGGTAGTAGAGGGGATAAAAGAAAGGGTCAGGGAAGAAAGAGGAGCAGGAATGAAAGTGAAGAAACAGAAGAAATAAAAGCATTCCCCCTCTACCAATACCTGCTACAAGGATAGCAGGCCTTGCCCAACTGTAAACCAATATCAGTTGGACGCCCCGGTGACATAAGATACGACACCTTCGCCACACCCGACCACCCCCAGAAATATCAGAAAGATGTCAAAAACGTACCTAAGGTATACACCAGATCAGAGTGGAAATCATCTGAAACCTTTCTAAATAAAAGTGCAGGGGCAGATCATATCGCTAAGGCTAACCATGTCAGAATTATTTCCCTTGGCGGTGTATACATTCTGCTTATACTGAATATTGCATTCACATATATCCCAAGGATCCAATATGCTAACATGCTAGAGTTAACCCTTATCCTGCTGTTCATGATAATCCCTACCTTTGCAAACAGTGCAGATCCAGATCAGATGGCTTCTTCAGAATCTACACAGTTTGTCATTCAGTTTGTGAATTTGAACAAAAACATTATATGACGTAATCTGATTGACTGATATTCAGAAATGGGTGTGGCTAATTAAATTATTCAGCAGGATAAGGGTTAATATATATGATTATTTACCTGTTTTCATTCCTTCATCCTGAGAAGAGACCTGCTGGCTATGTACTCCAATCTTGTTATCTACAATCTTGTTATCTACAGAGTCAAAATAGTAAAAACAATGATTTGAATTACTTATACATAGAACTTTAGGCCCTGCTTTAAAATCTCTCTTTGCCAAAGAGTATCCCAAACATTTTCATATAAACATGCACATTTGAGCCCAAACATTAGGGCCCAATTGTTCAGAGCATCGTTTGCTTAAGGAGCTAATTAGTGGTCAAAATGTTAACTATTCTACCAAGTACAATATGTAACTCACAGGTATTTTTGCTAAAAAAAATGTGAGTAGCTTTTGCAAAGGTAAAAGCTACTCACAGGTATTTTTTTCAGCAAAAATATTAGCATATACGTCTTATTTAATGAGCAAAGTTTTAACGATATGTTAACTAAAGACATCGTTAGTCGACATCCTTAGTTTTGAACAACTGGGTCCAGAAAATGTACTGTTGGACATGTGCGCCCAGCAAAGATTCTGTGTATTAATGCAGTCTGATCAGTATTTTCACTGGGAGCATTTTGGCTAGCCAAGGATGTAAAGTTTCTGCATGCTGGTAACAAAGACTCTGATTAGACAGTGCAGATGCACAGGCTGCTGGCCCAAACAAATAGGGAGACATCATGTCTCCCTCATGGGAAATTAGGCAGACATGTTCCATGATCAGGGAGACGTGACAATCCCAGCCTGCTTAACTTGGGGGTTAATGTCACCAAACTTTAAATTTATTTAATGATTTTAACATTCTATTTGTTTTTGTTTTATATATATGTATATATATTTTATTATTATTATTATTATTATTGTTATAATTTCAGTGGTGACAATATTTGAATCCTTTCATTATTTTTTGCATGCAGAGTAGATTTTTATATTTTGAGGCTTTTTTGGCAAATGATTCGAGGGCCATTTCTCAAGATATACTGAAATAATCCTCGAAATGGCACCCCTCCTCCACTTCCTTTCAACTTTCATTTAAATTAGGTATCTCACCGCCTCCAAAAAATCTCGTTGCTGTCTGCAGTTATCTTTTAATCTTGAGTGTTACTGACATTGAGGGGTTTTGTGTTGCTGGTTTGTCTTTGTGGGAGCACATGTCAGAAGGTAAGTCTTTTCACACTGAGGTTTATTTTCTACTGACACAGACCAGCACAGAAGTAATCATAATATTCAAAACACTATCTCAGTAATTTGTCTAATAGTTCTGACACAATGCCTTTTCTCTAAACCATGATTTATTCATACAAACTTTCTGTACACATCTAGAAAAAGAACCTTTTTTCAACCAAAACGTATTAGAAGTTCCTTATTTCTTCACAAAAACATTAGAAATGCTACATCAAGTACCTAGTTTTTTTGGGGTTTTTTTACAGCTGAAAAAAAAAACTGCAATATTTTGAGCTATGACACTGTATGTTGGTGGTGGTGGGGTGGGAGTTGAGGGAAGGTGGGGGGTGGTTCTTAGATATTTTCTGTGTGACATGGCTCAAATGCACTGTATGTAACCACAGTAGATTTTTTTTAAGTTCTCCTTTGATGAATCATACTAACCTGGAATACATGCCATCTCAGTACAAGCAACAAAGCCATTGTCACAGTGACAGGTATTACAGTCATCAATGTCACGAAACCGGTCACCAGTCTTGTAAGTTTTGTTGTTGTAGTGACATGGGGAACCATCATCTAAAAAGAACAAACTCTTTAAAGTCCTTATATAAAATCCCAGTTGCACAGATCTTGCAACTGCCATGTCACCAGTTTGAGACCATAAAAATTTGTCATCGCCAATCAGTCACAGAGGTCTCGGCAAGGTCGTGAAGAAGTTGCATCAAAGTCACAGCGCAATCGCAGATCAACTTCACTTGCAGACCATCTTAGCCCCAAGACGTTCTGTGACTGGCTTAGTCCCACAGAGGTCGGCCACCAGTGGGCAACCAGTCGCCAATCAGTCTGCGATCAATTTTGATCATTTACTCTTGCAACCTTGTTGTGACTAGTTAGAGATTAATTACTGACTGAATGGTGTTTCATTGACGACCAGTCCTCAACTCATTGCTGATTGATCAGCGATTCAACGGCAACTGATCAGTGATAAGATGGCAATAAGTTGCAAATCATTTTCAAGTGTGCAAAGATCGCTTGCCATTTCAAGGTTTAAAAGAAAGGTCTGTCCATGCATCACAGTCATTCAGTCAGATTCTCATAGTCTCCAAACGGTGGTCTTCATGCAATTTAACCAGAACTGTCTTCACTTCCCTCATCTCAGCTGCCAGTAAACCATCATTACAACAACCACAGCATTGGCAAAGAGTCCCCAGCCAGTCTCCGTCAGTTTCAACTAGTTGCTGAAAAGTTGACTAGGACTAATCATGGATGGTCTCAATTATGTCCCCACATCTTGGGGGCCAGCCATTGAATGACTGCCAATTTATTCCCAACAATTTTGGGAATCTAATGCCAACTGACTGGCAACCTATAACAGACTGATAAGCTTTCATGTCCTGACTGCAAAAGCAGTTGTAGCAGTCGCAATGAAATCAGTTGCCAAGAAGTTGCATTCTCTTTGTAATCAATGCTTACGGTGAAAGAATATACATGTACTATACGAGCGACTCTTGTTATCTCAAAGTCCAAGGGACTCTCTGAAATACTTCGAGATATCTGTACCTTGACATATCTGATTTGCAAAATTCAGGAAAAAAATAAATTGAACCCCATTTCACAAACAAATATGTAATTTGACTCCTGAAAATAGAGATATAATGAAAATATTGTAGAAAAACCGAGAATTGCGCGTTTAGGCATTTCTCCTCTTTTCCACACTATTTTGTTACCTGTTGTTAGATTTGCATGTTAAAATAGGGACCAGATTTTCACTTCCAGATAGCCGGCCTTGGTGGCTCAGTTAGATGTGTGGCTAACTGGTGATCAGCAGGTTGTGGGTTTGACACCCTGCTGGGTCAGCAACATTCTTTTCATTCTTTTGTGGAGATTTGATCAATATATATTTTCTACAGTCATTCTCTTCCTTCTGTCATTCAAGAAGGGCAGTTGTCAGCTTCTGGCAAAAGAATGTGCACAATACTGGCTAAACTGACTGCACTCTACATGACCCCATTAGGTTGACTGGGCTGTAAAACCTCAACACAAACAAACTTCCTGACTAGAGCTGTTTTCAATAAAAAAACATATGTCTTCCCCCAGCTGCCACTCACATATAGAAAGTTTACCCATACTAATTGTTCCTCATCACTGCTTTACGTTTCTATAAAGTTTCATGACAATACAGTCAAACTTCAATGGCTCTAACTCGCCGGGACCGCCAAACAAGAGGCCCACGGCCCACGGGTCGCTCACCTGAGTGACATAGCCACTGCAGATATGCAGATGTTATGCAACATTTTTCCAATCCCATCATCGCAACTAATGAAAAGATCATCCTAATTTTGAAGAAGAATATTATATATGGCATGACAGTCAATGGAGCGTGATCATTTGAACAAATACTCAGTCACATTTCAACAGTAGGATCAATGTGAAATTTGGTGGCAATTGCCTAAGTGGTTTCTGAAGAATCATGATTTTATACATGTAAACAGCACAGTGGCAGGAAAATATAATACTTCCAATGAACTTTGAGTCGATTGCCCTTTTGGTTCAGTAGAAAAAGTTCAAAACAGATTTTCAAGATGGCCGCTATAGCCGCAATTTGGGATTTCCTATTGCAACGATTTGAGCTATTTTTGATCTACAAGTCACCCCGATGCTTCCTACCAAGTTTCGAGTCAATTGGCCTTTCAGATCAGAAGAAGAAGGGTAAAATAGATTTTCAAGATGGCCACCATCTTGGATTTCGATCGGAACGATTTTAGCTATTTTTATATCAACAAGTCATCCTGATGCTTCCTACCAAGTTTCGATTCAAATGGGCCATTAGTTCAGGAAAATAAGCAAAAAAAAAAGAGTTTCAAGATGGCCACCATGACGGCCATCTTGGATTTCTGATCCAAACAATTTAAGCTATTTTAGATCTACAAGTCACCGGAATGCTTCCTACCAAGTTTCAAGTCAAACGGCTGTTCAGTTCAGGAGAAGAAGCGAAAAATAGATTTTCAAGATGGCTGTCATGGCTATTTCTGATCTACAGGTCACCCTGAATCTTCCTACATAGTTTAAAGTCAATAAGCCTTTCGGTTCAGGAAAAGAAGTGAAAACTAGATTTTCAAGATGGCGGCCATGTTGGATTTCCAATCGGAACGATTTTAGCCATTTTTAATCTATAAGTCACCTCGATGCTTCCTACCAAGTTTCAAGTCAATTGGCTTTTGGGTTTAGGAGAAGAAGTGAAAAAAAGATTTTCAAGATGGCCACCATGGCAGCCATCTTGGTTTTCCGATCAGCATGATTTTAGCTATTTTTGATCTACAAGTTACCCTGATGCTTCCTAAAAGTTTGGAGTCAATTGGCATTTCGGTTCAGGAGAAGAAGCAAAAAATAATAGATTTTCAAGATGGTGGCCATGGCGGCCATCTTGGATTTCCGAATGGAACGATTTTAGCTATTTTTGATCTATAAGTCACCCCAATGCTTCTTACCAAGTTTCGAGTCAATTGGCATTTGGGGTTAAGAGAAGAAGCGAAAAATAGATTTTCAAGATGGCCACCATGGCGGCCATCTTGGATTTACGATCGGCACGATTTTAACCATTTTTGATCTACAAGTCACCCCGATGCTTCCTAGCAAGTTTGGAGTCAATTGGCTTTTCAGTTCAGGAGAGGAGGCAAAAAATAGATTTTCAAGATGGCTGCCATGGTGGCCATCTTGGATTTCCTCTCAGAACGATTTTAGCTATTTTTGATCAATAAGTAGTCCCAATGCTTCCTACCATGTTTGGAGTCAATTGTCTTTTGGGTTTAGGAGAAGAAGCGAAAAATAGATTTTCAAGATGGCTACCATGGCAGCCATCTTGGATTCCCGATTGGCACGATTTTAGCCATTTTTGATCTACAAGTCACCCCAATGCTTCCAAGCAAGTTTGGAGCCAATTGGCCTTTTGGTTCAGGAGAATAAGCTAAAAATAGATTTTCAAGATGGCTGCCATGGCGGCCATCTTGGATTTCCGATCGGCACGATTTTACCTATTTTTGATCTACAAGTCACCCTGATACTTCCTATCAAGTTTGGAATCAATTGGCCTTTCAGTTCAGGAGAAGAAGCGAAAAATAGATTTTCAAGATGGCTGCCATGGGGGCCATCTTGGATTTCCGATTGGCACGATTTTAGCCATTTTTGATCTACGATTTTAGCTATTTTTGATCAATAAGTAGTCCCAATGCTTCCTACCATGTTTGGAGTCAATTGTCTTTTGGGTTTAGGAGAAGGCCTTTCAGTTCAGGAGAAGAAGCGAAAAATAGATTTTCAAGATGGCTGCCATGGCGGCCATCTTGGATTTCCGATCAACACAATTTTAGCTATTTTTGATCTACAAGTCACCCTGATACGTCCTAGCAAGTTTGGAGTCAATTGGCCTTTCAGTTCAGGAGAAGAAGCGAAAAATAGATTTTCAAGATGGGTGCCATGGCGGCCATCTTGGATTTCCGACTGGCACGATTTTAGCTTCTTTTGATCTACAAGTCACCCCGATGCTTCCTAGCAAGTTTGGAGTCAACTGGCCTTTCGGTTCAGGAGAAGAAGCGAAAAATAGATTTTCAAGATGGCGGCCATCTTGAATCTCCGATCGGAACGATTTTAGCTATTTTTGATCTACTGGTCACACCGATGCTTCCTACCAAGTATCAAGTCAATTGGCCCAGGGGTGTAGGAGGAGTAGGGTTTTAAAGCAATTGTTGACGCCGCACGACGGACGACAGACATTGACTGACCACAATAGCTCACCATGAGCACTTCGTGCTCAGGTGAACTAAAACAGATGACCAATCGGTAGTTCGAGCCATTGAAGACCAACTCGACAAGATCTATGATTTTCTATCATAGCTATGGTCATTTTGGTGACTTCCTGTATATTTATCGTTCATAATTTAAGCCACTTATTTCGCACTTTCAGGGAGATAAAATAAGACAACAATAATAAATCTGCCTTTTAATTTTATTTACAAGATGAAAAGATTAAATTAACAAGCATAGACATTAAGCAAACTTTGTAAAAGAGATACGATTTGTACCGGTATTTAGTCTGGTCACAAGAAAAGTTCCCATAAGCTAAGACCCAAACCAGCTCGCTCAGCTTATAAAACTGCTAGAGTCCTGAAATGCGGAACTTGATTACCGCATGCACTATACTGACAAAGCAGCGAACAACGAAGGTTCGGATTAGACTGCCCAAAATTGCAGGCTGATCCACTCCTTTGTTGTTCGCAAATGCAGGGATGAGAACAGGATTTCAATAAAAAAGAGAAAATCCATATAAAAAAGGAGGAAACTCCCATACCCCCTTTCAAAAGACATCAAATTTTGACAAACTGGAGCAATTCTAATCATTTTATTTCAGCAAATTTCAGTGATAAATGAGGAACTCCTCTAAAAACAAAAAATTCTCATCCCTGCAAATGGCAAAAGGCACGTTTTCTCCCCAATCAACTAAAACTGACAACCTCTCAACATTAATCAACTGACCAATAGATCAAAGGGTGCCCTTAATTGAGCTCGCGCCAATCAAGTACCCTGTGTTATGTAAACAGCTGTTTCGGCAAGACGCTTTGTCAATATCAAAGCATCTTGTGATACTGATTATGTGCATGATTGAGTGACCTTGACTGATTAAACATGGGATTTTTAACAAGGTAATTTGTGGGAGTCATCTTATTTTACGTAGAAAATGCACTCTAGGGACCAGTCTCGGGGTTCGAGCATTTGAGCCATCGTTGTTCGAGCCAAGTGTGGCATGTTTAGTTAAAATAAATCGAGATTCTGCCGGGACTGGAAAGTCAGTTCAACCCAAACATGGTGTTCGAGTCTACCTAGTTCGAGCCAGAGAAGTTTGACAGTATCTTAAATGGTTTTCAAGCTACAGAGCGGATATGAAATTACCATTGTCAAATTTTTAAGGGAGATGACTCCAAAAATGTATAATCAAGACTTACTGTTCTTGTGTTCTGAACATCATCTGATGATGCCTTATATTTCTATGAAGTTTCATGAAAACCTCTTGAACGGTTTTCAAGTTATATAGAGCTGACACAAAATTACAATCGTCGCATTTCAAAGAGAATAACTCCATAAATATATAGACAAGAGTTATGGTTCTTGTGTTCTGCATGCCTTCTGATGACGCTTTATAATGCTATGAAGTCTCATGAAAATATTTTAAACAATTTTCAAGTTACAGAACAACATAAATTACCATTGTCGAATTTCAAAGGGGAATAACTCCAAAAATATATAAAGAAGAGATATGATTCTTGTGTTCTGCATCTCGTCTGATGATGCTTTATATTTCTACAACATAATCTTTTTTACGGCTCAAAAAAAAAACTGCAATATCTTGAGCTATGACACTGTATGTTCTTTTGGGAGGGGATTTTTCTATATAAGCTAAGATATTCTCTGTGTGACATGGCTCAAATGCACTGTATGTGTCCACAGTAGTTTTTTTTTTGAAATTCTCCATTAATGAATCATACTAACCTGGAATACATGCCATCTCAGTACAACCAACAAATCCATTGTTACAGTGACAGGTATTACAGTCATCAATGTCAAGAAACTGGTCTCCAGTCTTGTAAGTTTTGTTGTTGTAGTGACACAGGGAACCATCATCTAAAAAGAACAAACTCTTAAAGTCTTTATATAAAATCCCAGTTACACAAATTTGTCAGTCGCAGACCAACTTCAGCTGCAGATCATCTTAGCCCAAAGATGCTCTGTGACTGGCTTTAGTCCCACAGAGGTCGGCAACCAGTGGGCAACCAGTTGCTAATCAGTCTGCGATCAATTTCGATCATTTACTCTTGCAACCTTGTAGCGACTAGTTTGATTGATCGCTAACTGAATGGTGTTTTATTAAGGGCCAGTCACCAAGTGATCACTGATTGATCAGCGATTCATTGGCAACTGGTCTGTGACTAGTTGGCAATAAGTTGCAAATCATTTTCAAGTGTGTAAAGATCGGTTGATGTTTCAGGGTTTAATAAAAAGGTCTGTCCATGCATCAAAGTCATTCTGTCAGATTCTCGTAGTCTCCAAACTGTGGTCTTCACACTATCTAAGACTTAACCAGAACTGTCTTCACTTCCCTCATCTCAGCTGCCAGTAAACCACAGCACTGGCAAAGCACAGCACTGGCAAAGAGTCTACGACCAGTTTCCGTCAGTTGCAACTAGTCCCCGAAAAGTTGCTGACTAATCACCAACGGTCTCAATTATGTCCCCACATCTTTGGGGACCAGCCACTGAATGATTGCCGATTAATACTCAATAATTTGGGCAATCTATCGCCAACTGACTGGGGACCTTTCACCGATAAGCTATCATATCCTGATTGCAAATGCAGTTATAGCAGTCACAATGAAATCAGTTGTCAAGAAGTTGCATTGTCTTTGTAACCAATTGCTTAAGGGGAAAGAATATACTATATAGTTGATTCTAGTTATCTCAAAGTCCAAGGGACTCTCTGAAATACTTTAAGATATCTGTACCTTCACATATCAGATTTGTAAATCTGAGGCAAAAAATAAATTGAACAGCCACATGTCACAAATAAATATGTAATTTGACTCTTGAAGATAGATATAATGAAAATATTGTAGTTGTCAGTTTCTGGCGAAAGAATGTGCACAATACTGGTTAACGGCTTAGTGGACTAAGCCTGCCCAGTAAAAGTGTGGTTAGGTAAACTAACCACACCTGACATGACTCCATTGGGTTGACGGGGCTGTAAAACCTCAACACAAACAAACTTTGAGATAAGTAGTTATTCCTGATAAGCGAATTCCAGATAACAAGAGACAATTGTATATTAAAATAATTTACTGGAAATTTTTCTTACCTACACAGATCTGGTTTCTCCATGTAAGCTTGATGTGGAATCTCAAAAGAAGTGACTCACATTTTCACGAAGAAATACAAAAAAAAAATCCACACAGAGGTGAATCAAATAAGTATCTCATCATTTGTTTTCATGGAGACATAAGGAAAAATAGCCTGGGCCCAGTTGTTCAAAACTAACGATGTCGTTAGTTAACGATTCGTTAAAATTTTAATTGAGTGATACGCAAATATGCTGAAATTTTTTGCTGAAAAAATGTGAGTAGCTTTTGCAATGCAAAAGCTACTCACATTTTTTCAGCAAAAAAATATCAAAATAATGTATATTGAATCCGCTAAAACAGTTAACAAAATGACCCTTAACGAGCTCGTTAAGCTAACAACGCTTTGAACAATTGGGCCCTGGTTGAAAAAAAAGGGTCTTATCTGGAGCTACATGTATATGTATTTTGTTTATTTGATAGGCCCAGTCAACACTGTCCTTACGAAAACATGCCTACTCAAATATATTAAAAATTATATGGCCAAAAAAGGAAAATTTTCAGATAAAAAATTCTGATATTTGTCATATTTCTTCTCAAAACATAGATTGTGGGTACTCATTAGAACTGCCTCGGCGAGGCAGTTCTAATGAGTACCCACAATCTATGTTTTTTAGCAAAATAAAAAAAAATGTTTACACCTGTAAACCCCAGTTTTACTGTATAAAAATGGGGTTTAAGGGTGTCAAAATTATATTAAAGCGTGTTTTCCTGATGTAACAGTATGTTGAGCCAGGCATTTAACCTACTCACACTTTCCCCGAGCAGGCTTCGTCCTCATAAGACATTAACCAGTACTTGTGCTCACACTTTCCCGGGCACGCTTTGTCCTCATAAGACATTAACCGGTACTTGTGCTCACACTTTCCCAGGCAGGCTTTGTCCTCATAAGACATTAACCAGTACTTGTGCTCACACTTTCCCGGGCACGCTTTGTCCTCATAAGACATTAACCGGTACTTGTGCTCACACTTTCCCAGGCAGGCTTTGTCCTCATAAGACATTAACCAGTACTTGTGCTCACACTTTCCCAGGCAGGCTTTGTCCTCATAAGACATTAACCAGTAGTTGTGCTCACACTTTCCCCGAGCTGGCTTCGTCCTCATAAGACATTAACCAGTACTTGTGCTCACACTTTCCCGAGCAGGCTTCGTCCTCATAAGACATTAACCAGTACTTGTGCTCACACTTTCCCGGGCAGGCTTTGTCCTCATAAGACATTAACCAGTACTTGTGCACATACTTTTGCAAGTAACTGACCACTGCCCTTCTTGAATCAGTGGAAACAAAGAATGACTGTAGAAATTATTTTATGATCAATCTTTGTGAAAGTAATGTGGCTGAGCTGGGCGTGGAGAAATTAGAAAAGTATTCATGTGGATAGCCCTACATAGGTCTAGATAAGAGTGCGTATCAGTTAATTAGTTTTCTTATTACTCGGCGAAAACATATGTTGTGGGTACTCATTAGAAGCGCCTTGGCGAGGCGCTTCTAATGAGTACCCACAACATATGTTTTCATCAAGAAATAAGAAAAATATAGATACTTTTTGGTGGAAAAAAGCACCTTATCAAGAGCTATGGCCATATTATCAGGAGCTAGGATATGCTCACATCAAGTCTATAAACATATTGCCAGTGTTTCTAAATCATGACCAAGATTTTTTTTTTTTTATTTGTTTTTTATGGCCCTTTCAAAATTATTTCACTTATATCAAGCCGATCGTTCATCAAAGGTGGGGAAATACCTGAGAATCCAGGGAAAAACCACATGACCATCCATAAGCAGCATTTGGCTTTCCCATGTGACCTGAGCTAAGCTCAAACCACAGTGGTAGGAAACCTAATGGATTAAGAGTCAGCTCTCTTATCCACTAGGCTATGTCCATAGCATGGTAAGAGATACGGAGGAGTATATGTATTTGGTGATAATTCTGGGATAATATGCGCCAGTTCTACATGAAAATATGTTGTAGGTACTCATAAGTGCTTCAACAAATGTTTTTATGGGGAAATAAGAAAAACTATTCCAAAATTATCATCAAATAATTCTCCTTAACAAGTCATATGATTCATAGTTTCTCGTATTAAAATTGCAGAGTTAATACATTTTAGTCTGGAGACCCCCCACAAAAAGATAATTGGCCAACAGTGCAGACCCTGATCAGATGCCTCAGAATACAGCATCTGATCAGGGTCTCCACTGTTTTCGAATTGTTTAGTCACTTTTCTCTAGGAATACCTAAATCACATAATTTGACATACTTAAAATTGAAATTTGACTCTTCCAATATAGTGTGAGGGGGGGAGTTTATTGTGTAAAATGGGTTAACCCTTAAACTGCCAATCACAACAATTGTCGTCTGCTTTGTCATCTGCTTGTGATTTTAAAACTCATTTTTTGCAAACAATGTGGACCCAGATCAGACTGCTCCTTTAGGAGCAGTCTGATCAGGGTCCACACTGTTTGCCAGTATGCAAAAAATAGGTTTGAAAAGTTTGCAAGAATTTGCAGCAGACGACATAAACAGACGACATTTTTAGATGCAGGTTTTCTTGGCTTTTTAAGGGTTAATTACCATACCTGACTTGGAGTAATCTCCAACGACATTTTTATCATCTTGCTTTGTGACAGAATACCAGCTTGGTTTATCAGAGCTGGTCACTGCTTTAGTTGTAGTTTCCATTGGCACTGATGTTGTTGTTGTGTGTTCTATAGTACTAGGCTGTGCCTTCACAGTTACAGGTCTCACTGTCTCTATCTTATGAGCTTTAAGTGTGGCGGACACCTTTGGAGTTGTCACAGGAAGCATGTCTGTAAAAATATTATGAAAATCTTCTAATAAGTACCTGTAACATGTTTCTTTCTGTGAATAAATAACAATATACACCACAACCTCTTTATAACACTATTGTTGGGGTCCAAAGCATAAACCGTGTTAGTTAAAAAACCGTATTATATCCAATCAGAAATGTATAGATTATACAGAAAAATGACCATTTATGGTCATTTTTCTATATAATTTATACATTTCTGGGATCCATCTTTGAACTGTGTTATATACAAAACTGTGTTATAACTAGCCATGTTATAAAGAGGTTGTAGTGTATTATCTGTATACCCAGTTTATCAAGATCTCTGCTCAAATTGACCTGGGACATTTTGTCCCAAGATGGGCATTTACATAAATATTTTTCTTATTTCTCCTTGAAATCATACATCATGGATGCTCAATAGCAGCACCTCTGTGAGGTGCTTCTATTGAGCATCCATGATGTATGTTTTCATAGAAAAATTCATGTTTTCACAGAGGTTCTGCTAATGAGTACCCACAAAGTACATGTATGTTAAGAAAGACTAGAAATGTGTCCAAATGACACAAATGCCCTTGCATGAAAAACTTAAATGCAAATAGCTGACGCCAGACACAGATGGAGACAAACAGACGGACAGGATTAACACTGTACATGTATGCCCTTTCTACCATTCTTCAAATAAATGTACCAGGGCATAAAAAGTATCAATATTTTTTTGTTGGAAAACGCACCTTACCTAGAATTAGGCTGTGAACCAGAAAATACAGGGCAACTCTCTACAGAAGGCCTAAACACTGGCTGTTATAGGCAGCAGTTGTTGTTGAGAGGTTGAATATACAGTAAAATTGCACTTTGCATTCAGAAAAGTGGCTCTTATTGGGAGATGGCTGCTACTGGGAGAAGTGTTGCTAAGAGGTGTTGTTGTGAGGTGTTGCTGAGGTGTTGCTGGTGTTTTGTGAGTTGTTAAGGGTATTGTGAGGTGTTTTTGAGTGTATTGTTGCGAGGTGTTATTGAGTATAGTAGTGAGGTGCTGTTGAGGTGTTTGTGTTAAGGTTTTATGGACCAGTCAACCCCATGGAGTCATGTCGAGTGTGGTCAGTTTACCTAACACTTTTACCGGGCAGGCTTAGTCCTCCAAGTGGTTAGCCAGTATTGTGCACATTCTTTCACCAGAAACAACTGCCCTTCTTGAATCAACGGAAGGGGGAGAATGACCGTAGAAAATATTTCATGATCAATCTCCATGAAAGAATGTTCCCGACCCGGCAGGGGTCGAACCCACCTCCTCCTGAATTGGATGCGCATCCAACTGAGCCACCAAGGTCAGTGTTGTTGAGATGCTGTCATGGAGTTGTTGAGGGTATCTTCATAGCTACAGATAAGAGGGGGTATCCACATATTTTTCTTATTTCTTGACGAAAACATATGTTGTGGGTACTCCTTAGAAGCACCTCACCGAGGTGCTTCTAATGAGTACCCACAACATATTTTTCATTGAGAAATAAGAAAGATATCAGCAGTTTTCGGATGAAAAAAGTGCCTTATCTGTAGCTATGGTATCTTTGTGATAGGTAGTGTGTTGTTAAGAGGTGTTGTGAATAGTTGTTCAGTGGGAGCTGTTGTGAGGTGAGAGCATGACAATGTGTCCATAGCTGTTATTGAGAGGTGTTGTTGAAAAGTCCTGAGGTGTTGTTGAGAGAGGCACTGGGAGGTGTTGTTGGGGGACCGTTATTTGTGGTTACACTGGACTTACCATACTGGCATATAAAGCCATATTCAAAGCGAGATGCCGCACAAAAATAATCATGCCATTTATACCCTTCATCTAATCTCAGACAGGCACAATCTTCTTTACACATAAAATCAAAGAGCCAGCAACTTGGCTGCCCCGAGTCCCAGTTCTGATACCCGGATGACACACTCTCACCTACAATACAAATTGTACAGGGGACTTGTTAAGGAGGAGTAGTTAGTGATAATTCTGAGATAATTTTCTTACCGATATTTCTCCATAAAAACATATGTTGTGGGTACTCATTTGAAGTGCCTCGATGAGGCACTTCAAATGAGTAATCACAACATATGCTTTCATGGATAACTGGCAAAAATTATCTCATAATTACACATGTAACATTAAATACTCCTCCTTAACAAGTCCTCTGTTGTAAACATATAAATTACACTGTATCTCACATCTATATGGTTCTAGATAAGACCAGGTCTCAGGTAAATATTTTCTTATTTCTGAACAAAAACATATGGGGTGGGTACTTATTAGAAGCATCTTGGTGAGGCACTTCTAGTGAGTGCCATAACACATTTCCATCACAAAACAAGAAAAACAAATATACTTCTTTGCTGAAAAACAAAATTGCCTTATGGAGATATTACATCTGAATGAAAGCTGGCCTTATACACTACTGCTCCAAACGCAAAAGATTTGTGTGGAACATTGTTGAGCTACGACAATTTGAAATATTTGTAAGTATATGTAATATTACTACATTCTACATGCAGTTTTCTACTTTTCAACCTTACATGTACATAGACTTTGATCCTGGGGTATCCCTCCATGAAACTTAAACTAGAGGCCCAAGTGGGCCAGAAATCGCTCACTTGGCTTAGACTGATCATGATATGCTACATTGTGCCATGGTGGCCATCTTGGCTATTACATCAGGGCCCAGTTGTTCAAAGCATCGTTAGCTTAACGAGCTCGTTAAGGGTCATTTCGTTAACTGTTTTAGCGGATTCAATATACAATATTCTGATATTTTTTGCTGAAAAAATGTGAGTAGCTTTTGCACTGCAAAAGCTACTCACATTTTTTCAGCAAAAAATTTCAGCGTATTTGCGTATCACTTGATCTAAATTTTAATGAATCGTTAACTAACGACATCGTTAGCTTTGAACAACTGGGCCCAGATTGCCTTTATCAATTCTGAATCTGATGTTGGTTGAAGAGTTTCAAGATGGCCACCATGGTGGCCATCATGGATATCAGAATGGAACAATTTTAGTAATTCTGAATCTCAACATCACCCACATGCCTCCCATCAGGAGCAGATGTAGTTTAAAATACTTTTGCCACCATCTTGGATATTGGAACTGAACAAATTTAGCAATTTTGAATCTCCACGTCACAGATGCCTCCCATCACGTTTCGGCTAAATCTGACATACAGTTTGGGAGGAGATGTGGTTTCAAGAATTTTAAGATGGCCGCCATCAGCCATCTTTGATATCGTAACAGAACGATTGTGCAATTTTAAATTTTCATAACACCCTAATGCCTACCATCAAGTTTCAGCTCAATTCCATTTATGATTAGGCAGGTGTCGTTTGAAGATGGCTACCATGGCATCCACCTTGGATATCGAAACTGAACGATTTTAGCAATTCTGATTCTCCATTTCACCCCAATGCCTCCAACCAAATTTCAGCTCAATCTGACTTACGGTTCTGGAGTAGATGTAGTTTGAAGATTTTCAAGATGGCTGACATGGTGGCCATCTTTGGTATGGGAACGGAATGAATTTAGGAATTCTAAATCTCCATGTTGCCTCGATGCCTTCCACCAAGTTTAGACTTTGTTTGTTTGTTTTATTTCGGCTTTACATCGCTTTCAACAATCTTTCAGTCAAATCCCAACGGCCAAGTTGAAGGCTCAATCCGACTTGCAGTTCAGGAGCAGATAACAACTGAAGATTATCAAGATGGCCATCATGGTGGCCTTCTTGGATATCGCAACAAAACAATTTTAGCAATTCTGAATTTCCATGTGGCTTCAATGCCTCCCACCAAGTTTTGGCTCAATCCGACTTACCATTCAGAAGCAGATGTGGTCTGAAGATTTTCAAGATGGCCTCTGTGGTGGACATCTTGGATATTGGAACAAAACGATTTTAACAATTCTGAATCTCTATGTAACTCTGATGCCTCCCATCAACTTAAGGTTTGGGAGGAGATGTCAATTGAAGAATTTCAAGATGGCCAGAGTGGCAGCCATCTTGGATATCAGAACGAGACTATGCTAGCAATTCTGACTCTCCATGTCTCCCCAATGCCTCCCACCAAATTTCTGCTTAATCCGACTTACCATTCTGGAGCAGATGTCGTTTGAAGATGTTCAAGATGGCTACCATGGCGGCCATCTTGGATATTAAAACGTAACAATGTTAGCGATTCTGAATCTCTATGTTGCTCTGATGCCTCCCATCAAATTTCCGCTAAATCCTACTTATAGTTTGGGAGATGTCGTCTGAACAATTTCAAAATGGCCACCATGGTGGCCAGCTTGGATATTAGAACGGAACAACTGTACTAATTCCGCATCTCCCAAATACCTCCCATCAAGTTTCAGCTTAATCTGACTTACTGCTTAAGAGCAGATGTCTTTGAAAAAATTGCAAGATGGCAGCCATCTTGGATATCGAAACAGAACGATTTTAGCAATTCTGAATCTCTATGTTGCTCTGATGCCTCCCATCATGTTTCAGCTCAATCCGACTTACAGTTTGGGAAGAGATGTTGTTTGAAGAATTTCAAGATGGCCACCATGGCAGCCATCTTGGATATTGGAACAGAATGATTTTAGCAATTCTGACTCTTTGTGTCTCCCCAATGCCTCCCACCAAGTTTCAGCTTAATCTGACTTACAGTTTTGGAGCAAATGTCTTTGGAAGATTTTCAGGGTGGCCGCCAAAGCAGCCATATATCGGAACAGAATGATTTTAGCAATTCTGAATCTCTATATTGCTCTGATGCCTCCCATCAAGTTTTGGCTCAATTCGACTTATGGTTTGGGATGAGTTGTTGTTTGGATATCGGAAACAAATGGTTTTAGCAATTCTGAATCTTTGTGTCTCCCCCATGCCCCCCATCGAGTTTCGGCTTAATCCAACTTACCGTTCGGGAGCAGATGTCATTTGAAGAATTCGAAGATGGCCCCCATGGCAGCTATACTGAATATCAGAATGGAACGATTTTAGCAGTTCTGAATCTCCATGTAGCCCCAATGCCATCCACCAACTTTCAGCTCAATCCTACTTAAGATTCTAGAGGAGATGTCGAAAATGTGAAAAGTTAACAAAGGACGGACGGATGACAGATGGACGGATGATGAACAACAGGCCATCACATAAGCTGACCTGGAGCAAAGCTCCAGGTGAGCTAAAAATTCTGAATCACTATGTTGCTCCAATACCTCCCATCAAGTTTCAGCTCAATCTGACTTATGGTTCAGGAGGACATGTTGTTTGAAGAATTTCCATCTTCTTGGATTTCGGAATGGAACCATTTTAGCAATTCTAAATCTCTATGTAACTCCGATGCCTCCTATCAAGTTTCTGCTCAACTGGACATACGGTTTGGGAGGAGATGTCTTCTGAAGAATTTCAAAATGGCCACCAATCCATGGTGGCCATCTTGGATATCAGAAGGAATGATATTACCATGTGAATCTCTATGTCATTTTGATGCCTCCCATCAAGTTTTGGCTCAATTCAACTTACAGCTTGGGAGATGTTGTTTGAAGAATTTCAAGATGGGTGCCGTGGCCACCCTCTTGGATATCGGAACAGAACAATTTTAACATCTGATACTCCGTCTAGCCGAAATGCCTCCCACCATGTTTCGGCTCAATCTGACACAAGTCTGGAGATGTCGAAAATATGAGAAGGTAACGATGGAAGATGGACGGATGGATGACAAACAACAGGCCACTGCATAAGCTGACCTGAAGCAAAGCTCAAGGTGAGCTAACAAGAGGACAATGGACCATGATTTGTTCGCCTAACAGCCATTGCATATCTGCAGATGGCATGCAACATTCTTCCAGTATTGTCACAGCAACTTGGACACAAATCTGACTGTGCAGTAAAAAGGTCAAAGGTCATCCTAGGATCATCATTTGAATAAACATGGTAGACATTCAGTTCCGAATGCTATACACCAATATTGTGTCTCAAAGCTTGCTTGGTTCTGGAGAAGAATATTTTTCAGTGTTTTTACCATATATGGGCATGGTGGCCATTTTAACCAACAGACCGTGACCATTTGTACAAATTATCAATCCCCCTTTAACAGAAGGTGCCACATGAAATTTGAAGAAATTGACCTCAGGGTTTCAGAGGAATAGTCGTTCAGAGGAATATTGATCACAATAGCTCATCCTAAGCCTTTGGCTCAGGTGTGCTAAAAACAGATCAATGCTGAAGTTTGTCTCTTGCAATTATCTCAAACGCAAAGTCAATAAACAATATACATGTACATGCAATTGAGGTCTGGATAGCGGAGAAGTATATCTCTAGCTCTAGCTATGAATCTTATTAATCCTTGCCCTGCTCAATAAAGATGCCATGTCCACTTCTTATTTTCAGCCAATAAAATTACTTGATCTAGGTTGTTGATACATATTCACATAATGACAAACTGTGCAGATCCAGATCAGTTGACTTCTTCAGAAACCAACTGATCTGAATCTATGCTGTTTGCAAAGGCAAGGCATATCTGGGTTCAGCAGGACCAAGGTTAAAACCCATGATATTGCAGTAACAGGTACCTGTAACCCATCGCCAATCTTTCTCCTCATGTTTATCTGTTGCACCAATCCATATTCCATTTTTACGCCAGCCAAGCTGGTGCAAACTTCTCTCTACAAATGCCTGTATATCGCGTCTATGAATCGTAATAAGATCTCCACCATTTTTCATACAGAAGTTTCTCGCATCTTGCCAAAACAACTCAAATTCAATAAATTGGTAACATCGTCCACTGTATGTCTTCAAGCGACCTGCCCTGCGACTTTTTAGGGGACATCTATCATACTCGTATCCTGCAGAGTAGAAAAGAAATCAGACAGGCTGTGAGAAAATGAAGCTTTTATAACTAAAACATACATGTATTTTAACTAGTAATAGCCATTCTTAGAATTTCTATTCTGTATTTCAAACCTTCCACAGAAAAAACGACAGCCTTCAGAGTCTTAATCCAGAAGGTCCCTTAGGCAGTTACCTGTGTGACGTCATTCTTCCCACTATTTTGATCACGTATCAGTTTCTTTGAAGTATAAAATTAGAGGTCGAAGTGAGCCAGAAATCGCTCACCTGGATTAGGCTGATCATAATAAATATGTTATATTGTGTCATGGTGGCCATCTTGGCCATCAGAACAGACTGCCTCCAGCAATCCAGAATCTGATGTTGTTTGAAGAGTTTCAAGACTGTCACCATGGCTGCCACCTCGGATATTGGAACTGAACAATTTAGCAATTCTGAATCTCCGTGTCTGCCTGATGTCTCCCATCAAGTTTCGGCTCAATCTGACTTACCCTTTGGGAGGAGATGTGGTTTGAAGAATTTCAAGATGGCCATCTTGAATATTGGAACAGAACAATTTTAGGAATTCTAAATTTCCATAACACCCAAATGCCTCCAATCAAGTTTCAGCTCAATCAGACTTACCGTTCCGTACTGGATGTGATTTGAAGATTTTTAAGATAGCTGCCACAGTGGAATAAAAAACGAAATGAGGTGCTTCTAACGAGTACCCATAACAAAGGTTTTTATGGAGAACTAGAGAAAACTAGCCCACCCCCATGTTCCTCTATCATAATAATGAAGGAGTCTGCATTATTTTATTTACACGTAGGGATTTCTTTTTATGAATAATTAGCATGTTTTTAACCTTTACCACGGTTTTTCAAGAAGAAATTGAAAAAGTTCAGAATAGGGTTGCCAGGTTTGTAACTAGAAATTACTGCTTTGAAACTGGGAGTATGACTGGAAAATCAAGATGGGAGTCTCTCAAGAAAAAGCAAGACAGTAGACATATACATGTATTCTTGTACAAAGGTCTGAAGTGTGCTGCCAATATTCCAACAGATCATCTGATGACCTTATCCCCCCCAATTAGACACTGTAGAAATCATCGCTCAATGACTTTTCAGACTCCCTTTGCAGAAACTGACATTTACATGGGCTCATTCTTCCCTCACACAATTAGAGATTGGAATGCCCTCCCTTCGATTATTTCCTCCGCTGAAGATGCAGAGGATGGTGTGGATGGTTCTGAGTCATATCGTCCCCAAACCGTTTCCTTCCAAAGACATTTCCACCCTAGTCATTTTGCCCCCCACTAGTCATTTTGCCCCATATACATTAAAAAGATAAAATTTACTAACAATTTAGGTAGTACAAACTATTATTTATTTAGTCAATCTTAAAAGACAGTCAAGAGTTCACACACACACACACACACACACACACACACACACACACACACACACACACACACACACACACACATCCTACACAACCCAAATATGCCTAACTCGTTATTTCAGGGGACATTTGCAAACAGTGTAGCTCCAGATCAGATGACAAAGTAAAACAAGAGGGCCAAGATGGACCTGTATTACTCAGCTGATTACCAGACAAGTTTCGAATCAAATGGCCTTTCGGTTCAAGAAAAGAAGTTCAATATACATGTAGATTTTCAAGATGGCGGCCATCTTGGATTTCTAATCAGAATGATTTTAGCTACTTCAGATCTACAAGTCACCTTCATACTTCCAATGAAGTTTCGAGTCAACTGGCCTTTTGGTTCAGGATAAAAAAAGTTCAAAACAGATTTTCAACATGGCTGCTAGGGCAACCATCCTGGACTTCCGATCAGAATGATTTTGGATATTTTTTATCTACAAGTCACCCTGATACTTACTATCAAGTTTCGAGTCAATTGGCCTTACTGTTCAGAAGAAGTTCAAAAAAGACTTTCAAGCTGGCCACTGTGGCGGCTATATTGGATTTCTGATCAGAACAAATTTAGCTATTTTTGTTCTACAAGTTACCCAGATACTTCCTACCATGTTTTGAGTAAACTGGCCTTTCGGTTCTGGAGAAGAAGTGCAAAATAGTTTTCTAATATAGTAGCAATGGCGGCCATTTTGGATTTCGGATCAGAACAATTTAGCTATTTCTGATCTACAAGTCACCCCGATGCTTCCTACCAAGTTTCAAGTGAATTGGCCATTCATTTCAGGAGATGAAGGGAAAAATGGCTTTTCAAGATGGCGGCCTTGGCAGCCATCTTGGATTTCTAATCAGAACAAATTTAGCTATTTTTGATCTACAAAATGTACATGTCACCCCATTGCTTCCTACCAAGTCAACTGGCCTTTCCGATTAGAAAAAGAAGTAAAAAAATAGACTTTCAAGATGGTGGCCTACATCGTAAAAGCCAAGATGGCCTCCATGGCCCACAGTGGGCCATGGAGGCCATCTTGGCTTTTACGATGTAATAATTTTAGCTATTTTTGATCTACAAGTCACCCTAATGCTTCCTACCAAGTTTCAAGTCAATAGGCTTTTCTGTTCAGAAAAAGAGGTGAAAAATAGATTTTCAAGATGGCTGCCATCTTGGATTTCCAATCTGAATGATTTTAGCTATTTTGATCTACAAGTCACCCCGTTGTTTCCTACTGAGTTCCAAGTCAATTGGCCTTTCAATTCAGGAGAAGAAGAGAAAAATAGATTTTCAAGATGGCCGATACGACGGCCATCTTTGACTTCCGTTCGGAGCAATTTTAGCTGTTTTTGATCTACAACTCACCCCGATGCTTCCTACCAAGTTTCAAGTCAACTGGCTTTTTGGTTCAGCGAAAAATAGGTTTTCAAAATGGCCGTCACGGCAGACACCTTGAAAATCCTTTGGTCTTTTGGAAGTGAAAAATAGATTTTCAAGATGACTAACATGGTGGCCATCTTGGATTTCCAATCACATCGATTTTAGCTATTTTTTATCTAAGTCACCCCGATGCTTCCTACTAAGTTTCAGATCAATTGGCCTTTGGTTCAGGAGAAGAAACGAATAATAGACTTTCAAGATGGCCACTGTGGCAGCCATTTTGGATTTCCGTTTGGAATGATTTTAGCTATTTTTGATCTACATGTCATCCTGATGCTTCCTACCAGTTTCATGTCAATTGCCCTTTCAGTTCAGGAGAAGAAGAGAAAAAAGGATTTTCAAGATGGCCAATATGGTGGCCATCTTGGATTTCCGTTCGGAACAATTTTAGCTATTTTTGATCTACAAGTCACCCCAATGCTTCCTACCAAGTTTCACGTCAATTGGCTTTTTGGTTCAGAAGAAGCCAAAAACAGATTTCAAGATGGCATGGCGGCCATCTTGGATTTCCAATAAGAACGATTTTAGAATTTTTTGTATCTACAAGTCACTCGGATGCTTCCTACCAAGTTTCAATCAATTGGCCGTTTGGTTCAGGAGAAACAGCAAAAAATTGATTTTTCAAGATGGCTGTCATGGCGGCCATCTCGGACTTCCGATGGGAATGATTTTAGCTATTTTGATTTATGTCACCGCGATGCTTCCTACCAAGTTTCCATTCAATTGGCCCCGGGGTGTAGACTTTTAAAGCAATGGCTGATGAACGCAGCACAATGGTCACTGCACGATGGACACTGACTGATCACAACAGCTCACCTTGAGCACAAGGCAAGCTTAAAAGTACAGGAACTTTTGTAAAACTTTCAACTTAAATCTGAATTTGATTTGTCCAATAGCTTTTTTGGGACACTGGAAAACAGTGTAGATCGGATCAGCGAGCCCCAGAATACTAAGTCTGATCAGGTTGAACACTGTTTGCCAAAGTACAGGAATCTTTGTAAACTTACAACAAATTTAAAACAAACTTGACAATCCTAACTTTCAAATGGATTTGTCCAAAGGTATTTTTGGAACTTTGGCAAACAGTGTAGACCCTGACCAGATGATCAATGTTTAGTTACAGTGCACGATTTTTTTTTTTTTTTTTTTTTGCAAACTTACTTCAAATAGAACAAAACTGACACTCCTCAAATCTAAAATGGATCTGCCAAAGGCATTTTGCGGACATTTGCAAACAGTGTATCCAAAAATTAGGATGCTAAGCATATATTGGTAAAAGAGATTAACCCTTAAAGCGCCAAGAAAAACTGCATCTGAAATGTCGTCTGTTTATGTCGTCTGCTGAATATTCTTGCAGACTTTTCAAACCTATTTTTGCATACAGGCAAACAGTGTGGACCCAGATCAGACTGCTCCTAGAGAAGCAGTCTGATCTGGGTCCCTACTGTTTGCAAAAATGACTTTTAAAATGACAAGCAGATGACAAAGCAGACGACAGTGGTTGTGATTTGTTCGATTTTCATGAAATTTTCAGCAAAATTTAGGGTTTTATGTCTGGAGTTGAAATAAGGCAGAAGGCAGCTTTAGAAGGGCAGAGGGGTGGCAGGAGAGGGCAGAGGGGTGGTAGGAGAGGGCAAGAGGGGCAGCCTGCCCCTCTATATAGGGCTAGCTGGAGCACTGAATATATATGCCAATGATGACAATTTCAGGTAATGGTATTAACAAGATAATTAAAGCCGTTTGCTAAGAGCATGAGTTTACACACATCACCGCTGCTCCCACAAACAAGGTGATTAATGGATCACAGCAGCTAAACCTTTAATTCAATCAAAAGAATACAAATGAAGCCACAGCATTCACAAAACAATAATTTTCTTTTCTTTCTGTCATCATGAAAAAAATAATTATATGAAGAAATGATTAATTAGGCTGAAATGGTTTGTGGGACCATAGCATGTACATGTAGTTATTATGTAAAACATTTAAACTGGGTATCAAATTATAAAATATAACATGTTTAATAGCACTTTTTTTAAATAACAAGTTTTGACACTTTTCTACATCTTTTTTCAACAAAGCAGTGCTTGCATTAAGGGAAGTCTGGGAGTCAGAGACTCCCAAAAATTGCCCTGTGACTTCCAAAAATCAATGTCAGGAAGTCTTGGACTCCAACTTTTGAACATACCTCACCATTTATAGAAAAGGATTTGGAATGAATTTGTGCTAAATTTAGCTTCAGAATGGCAGTTTTACTTCCTAAATGGAATATAAGAATACTTAGGTTAAATTTCTGGAAGTTAGTAAAAAAGTTTAATGCTGGACTTCCAGATCATGGATCTTGGAAGTCCTGGGACTTCCTCTTCCTGATTTAGGTAGTTAGTGCAAGCACTGACAAATAAACAATGATTTCAATTTAACTACAATTTCTCACAAAAATCATGATGCAAATGACAAAACATTAAATCATCACGTCAGAATCAAATCATCACAGCATTTTCTCTACATTTCTAATAGTCCATTCCATATTTCGAAGGCATCCCATTAATGAGTCTTAATCATTTGTTATTAATTTCCTCTTTAGTGTGGATTTTATACTGTATGTATGTTTATATATTATATTAATTTAAAAACATATTTTGCTATCCATATCCCCATCAAATTATTGACAAACAGCATTTTCCCTACAGTTTTGGAGGCGTCTCATTAATGAGGCATAACCATTTGTTATAAATTTCCTCTTCAGTGCAGATTTTATACTGTATACATGTTTATACATTATATTTATTTAGGAAAACACTTCTTTCTTTATTTGGCCCCAGCATTTACTAACAGCATTTTCCTTATATTTTTTATAGCCCATTCTGGTATTTCAGTTTCGTTCCGATATTTTGGTTTGGTTTTGGTAAATCTAGGCACTGCAGATTAGCCTCTTCGGTGAAAGCTTGGGACTAATTTCCCATATCTCAGGTCCTGGTGAATAAATCAAATTTGACAATTCTGATTCTGAGAGAGTATTTTGGAGAGTTTTTTAAATTCATTCAAAAGGTCATTTTTTTTATATTTTCTGCAAGATTTTTTTTTACATGTTGTATGATGTCCTTATTTCTTTCTTTTTTCCTTTCTTTCTTTCTTCTGTAACATCTCTGAGTTAAGGTTCGGTTTGCTTTGGAGAACTGATTGAAGTTCCTGGCTTTTGGCATGACACAATCAGAACACAATTATTATATTATTAAATAAGTTTATTTCATTCTTAGCAGTGCTTAGTTGGAGCATGAAATATAGGTCAAGGTTACCAGGTCAAGGTACCTGCCGATTCAGTACATTGAGGAGAAGCACTATGCAAGGTTTGGTGGTTGTAGGCCTTATAGTTGAGGAGATATGGAATGTTGACGTAAAATGTGTAAAAATCACTGGAGCAGGAAATATAAGTCAAGGTCATCGGGTCAAGGTACCTGCAGAGTATGTACATTGAGGAGAAGCACTCTGCAAGGTTTGGTGGTTGTAGGCATTACAGTTCAGGAGATTTCAAACATCGATGTAAAATGTGTCAAAGTCACTGGAGCGCAAAAAATAGGTCATGGTCACCAGGTCAAGGACCTGCCAAGTCACTACATCTAGGAGTAGCAATATGGAAGGTTTGGTGGTTGTAGGCCTTATAGCTGAAAATATCTGGAACGTCGACATAAATTATGTCAGTCACTAGAGCACTAAATATAGGTCAAGGTCACCAGGTCAAGGTACCTGCCAAGTGAGGACATCAGGGAAATGTTTCATGCAAGGTTTGATGGTTGTTTAGTCTTGTAGTTGATTAGAATACTAACTTTGATAGTGTTTCCCCCAGAAACAGAAAAGGGCATGGTAATTTTTCTACAAAAAGGGCACTTTCAGCACGCAGCGTTCCATGAAGAAGGCAAAGTGACTTTGAAGCGCGCGGCATTCCACAAAGAAGGCAGGCATTTTGAAGCACTTACAATATTCAGTAAAATTCTGCTATTAAGACCACCTAAGATTAAGACTAAATCTACTTTAAAGGCTGATTGAGAAGGTTTCAGTTATTTTCTTTGTGTTTTCTATACCTATTGTATCATGTTAAGAGACAAACTTTGGGACTGTTCTAAAAGTGGTCTACCACTTAAAGACCTCTTTTGAACAGTCCCAAAGGTGGTCTCAATACACAGTGCTTGCATTAAGGGAAGTCTGGGAGTCAGAGACTCCCAAACATTGCCCTGGAACTTCCATAAATCAATGCCAGGAAGTCTGGGACTCCCAACTTTTAAAGATATTTATTCATTTATAACAAAAATTTAGAATAAATTTATGTGTTATTTAGCTTAACAGTGGCAGTTTACTCCATAAATGAGAGTTTAAGAATACTGAGGTTGAATTTCTGAAAGTGAGTGAAAAAATCTGATCATCAGGACTTCCAGATATTGGAGCTAGGAAGTCCTGGGACTTCCCGATTTTGACAGTTGGTGCAAGCACTGAATATAGAAACACTAAGTTCTTCTTGGACTTCTGTCAGACTGAAATATAACCATGATTTTATAATATTACAAATCCCATCTGGGGTTTATAGCAATATTCATTGTTTATTTCTGCTATAAGACACAGGTTGTCAGTACTCTGTAGAACTGCATCAATCTTTTTTAGTGTCTTTCATCAGAAAAAAGGGATGTGTTGTTGTGATGCTAAGGTCTTTCCCCAAATACATATATTAAGAATTGACTCCTCCATCAGGCAGTTATAACCACGCCCACATGAATTTCCTTAGACAAACTTTGTATTGATATACCTGTGCTTACCTGTAAAAAGCATGTGTTGATTTGTTTGTCTACTAAAAACATTGACAATTATCTTATTAGTTATTTTGAATGGTCGGTTGCGGTTGTCAGTTAAATGGTCAAGTGACTTGACGGAGGAGTCAATTGTGTTCCGCTCCAGTGGTCCAGCAAGGATTTGAAAATAGAAGGACGCAGGGTAATTAGGGCACATTTACTTACAAGGGCAAATTTTCTTACTGTTTAGCGTAACATTAAACCACATTTTTTGTCTATTTGTTATATATATATATATATACAAAAAAAATGTTTATATACAATGTATATAACTATATATGTAACACTGATGGAGTTTGTTGCCAGTTCTAGTGCCTGTTCTGTCTTGACGTAGTGTTGAACTGTAAACAAGTAATAGAGATGAAAATAAAAAGCAATGTTGACGACGAGATATTTACTGCCCTCCTTCCTTCTTGATAAAAGGAACAATCTCTCTCTCTCTCTCTCACACACACACACACAAGCAAACATGGACGCATGCTCCCTGGGACCAGCATGCTACGCTATAAGGTCTAGTCAGCAGCGAAACTATATACATCAGCATATTTTTTTGGCTTGAAAATTTGGGTATGCAATGTACATATTCAAATTAAAAACTGTTTTGTATTCCATTCAAAAAAAAAAAAAAAAAAAAAAAATATATATATATATATATATATATATATATATATATATATATATATATATATATATATATATATATATATAATATATATATATATGTATGTAGTTGATGTTTACGGTTTTGGACATTCTCTTTTCCAGTATAGAAGACAAAAATATATGTGAAAATACCCAGAAAATGCAACAATCACATTCCCTTGCCCGGAATGAAGAAACCACACGCTCGTAACGGTAACGTCACGAGAACTCATGGCCGAAACTGCTTAGAGAGAGACAGAGAGAGAGAGAAACTTAAGTTCCTTAAAATATAGAGCTTTTTTTCCGTCAGAAATGCACATGAAACTGGCATGTATTAAAAACACAACCTAAGTATTGGGACAGATACATGTAGGCCTATGCAAACTGTAGGCTCAGATCAGATGCTGCAGAAAAAGACGGAAAGAAACTAGTTAGGGGGAACAGGGAAATGGAAATTTGGAAAACACTTTTAGGATAATAAAATGTGTGACTGCCGTTTGTGTTGACAAACAGGCATGTAAACTCCAGTTCTTAAGAGAGATGGCAAACATCACTGTTTCAGTGAAGGGTTAAATGCGTTCTGTGGCATCTGACCTGGGTCTACATTGTTTGCTCATGCCTGTCTGTCTGAATACGTAGAGTTAGTACAGAAATTCGATCAAACTGAACCCCTTCATCTGATTCATAAAAATGCTGTGTTTGACTCGTAGAATTCCTTATCAAGGCATATGCAATTAGCTCCCTTTAACAGTAAAACAAAAAGAGTGAGGACCTTGCCCCGCATTTACTAGAATATAAATAAAGATTAGTACTGTTTATATTCTTTTACAATTTCTATATATTGAGAAAATCATAATTATCAAAATACCCAGAAAATAAATGCAACAGTCACAAAGCAAGATTTTCCTTGTCCCCCCACCCATGAAGAAACCACGTGCTCGCAGCGGTAATGTCACGTGAAATCGTGGCGGGAAACCACTTCGGGAGAAAAACAAATTTAATTTAAAGAGCCTTTTCTCATCAGTAACAGTCTTCGCGAAATCTTTCCAACAGATACAGGACGGCTGTCAGACGGACTGAAATTTTTGGCAGGACAAAATAAAATTCTGCAGGACAGGAGGCTTGTCTGTTAACAAATTACTATCCAGGGTTCTCACTTGGATTTTAAAAGTGGGAGCCCGGGACTCCCTTTTTATAAAAAGTAGGAGTCCCAGCCAAAAAGTAGGAGTCCCACTCCCCAAAAATAGGAGTCCCATTTTTTTTTTTTTTTTTTCATGACTCTCCTTTAATAGTGAGCATGTCCCAGCTAACTTCATTCTGTTAATACCGAAAGGCGAATCAGTTTCCTTATTTTCACATACTTTTTGTGTTTGTTTTTTTTTACCAACTGATTTTGGTCTCTGCTTTGCTTTATGTATTACTATTATATAGTAATGTGTGTGTAACCAACTGGTAGTCATTATCCCACATCCCGAGGATGTTAATTCAATAGAGTTTGCCCATAAATTAGGATGACGTCATGTCTCCCTGATGGGAAAATAGACACATCTTTGCAGACCAGGAAGAAATGACTGCAGACATGACAACCATAACCTATTTTACTTGCATGGTAAAGATCGTCGCCCTTAAATTCAATACCCCAACCCAAAAAGTTTGGTTCGTTGCTGTCTGTATTATGTGATCTTGAGTGTTATGTATATAAGCGAAAATACTTTAATCAAAACTTATTAAAGCTCCGTTATATGCTATCGCAATCTGATATATGCAATATATCCGCACATTCTGATCATGGACACTTCTGTTGAGCTTCCTGCAAGACGTCATTTCAGTGTTTACATTTGCACCGAGATGCGATCAATACACGCTGCGAAAAAATGTCCGGGACTTCTTCACTATCTTTTTGATCAACTGCTTTGATTTTCCGAAAAACTCTTGATAATTTAGTTCTATTTTAAATATGTGTCTGATTCATATGCATTTCTGACAAGAACGTGCTCTACTATGCAACATGGTAATAGTTCGTTTTTCTTCCAAAACGGTTTCCCGCCACGCTGTCAAATGACGTTACTCTTACGAGCACATGCTACCATTATGAGCACGTGCTTTCTTCATGCGGGAGCAATAGAAAATGTAACTTAAACTATAACAGTCCCGAATGAAATACCGTCGTCCGGGGTGCATCTGAGCAGTCCCATTAGACTCTTCACATGGCTTATGGGATGGATTCTATGGGACTTGGGAAACTTTGTTTTTTTTTCTTAGTGACAAGCAGGAATAACCGTTTAGAACCGCAGACCTGAGCGCAGACTGATATCTCGCAAAGGGATAAGGTACACTTGTCTGAGACACTTGTCTTTTAACAAAAAAAAAAAAAAAAAGCGGGCGTTTTTGATGTTAGTGACAAAAATTCAGCGTCCGAAAATTTTTAAATTGAAAAAAAAAAATGATCTACTAATAACAAAAAAAAACAAAAAAACATAAACGGATGAATTCATGATACCCGCGCGTGTATTTTCGATGAATCAGTTGGTGGTGCAGGCACTGAATACACAGTGAGGGAAGGGGTTGCATACCGATGTCAGTCGCATGCTTTAATTACTCGATCGCTGAAGTGTGAACTGCCAACACCTGTTTAACTACCGCTTGCTTTGCAAATAAAGGTACTGTCGCAGGTGTGAAAAGCATGCGGCGGATTATTACTGTTCTTTGAAGTACTACCGATGATACGAATAACACGCGGCGGACTTTATACTTCAGTCAGATAATCCGACCATAATTAGTAGTAGTCCCACGGGGAAAAAACATGAGTCCGGCGGACTCGGCTTTGGGAATTTTTAGGAGTCCGGACCCTGATTTATGCATCCCGGGATGCAGGATTCTGCGTCCCCAAGAACCCTGCTATCTCTTTTTGCCAGAAATCACAGGACATTTGTCAGACAAACTGAAATTTTCTGCAGGACAGTATAAAAATTTTCCAGTTTTGTCAGACAGTCCTGCAGTTTTCGTGAAGACTGCAGTAACCGACACGTACTTAAAATTTAAAGAAGCTGAATAATGGGATAGACAGGCCTATGCAAACAGTGTTGACCCAGATCAGACTCCCCATAGATCAAGGGAATGAAACTAATTTGGTAGAATAGAAAGAAAAAAAAAGCCAGTATTTGTTTGGGTAGTTTTCCGGTACTTCGGAAAGTCGTGTGACTGCGCATGCCCTGCCTAAGTTAAGAACATGTGTGCAACCGCCTCCCTCGCTGTTGTGCAGATACCCGAACATGGCAGTGGCTAATAAGTAACAATTATTCAAAATAATCATAGTTTGTTTTTTTTTTGTTTTTTTTTTCTTACCTCGCCGTTGAATCCCCGCCGAAAAACGAAGAAATCGTATGGTTAATTTTTCTAATCTTAACTCTATCTCTTTCATTCTCTTTTAACTTACTCTTTTTGTTCGGCATTTTATACCACAACAAGTGACCAGTCAATTGAGAATAATTGTGATTTACCGAACATGGCTGTGTAAATAAAAATACTATGCAAATTATCTGCATGAATTTATTGCTCAGTTTTATTTTTGCATTGAAATTTAAAGACACCGATTAGAAGTAAACGAATGCAGGCTAATTCCAGTGATACTCGCAGTGTCTGTAATATTCTAGCATCAAAGATACTGACAAGACCGCTCATCGAGTCATACTGTGCCCCATGGTGTTTATCCACCGCTAATCCATTCACAGTTTGACGAATTACTTCGGGGCATGTCGCATGATTTATCAATAATTACATCTACCTATGATGTCTTCTTAACTGTCTTAAATTACACATAAGAGGATGCTAATTGGCAATAATTATGAATGGACATGAAAAATAAAGGCAGCGGGGCGAATTTTAAATCAGGAACATTACGAGAAAAGGGCATTTTCGCAGGCAAAAAACGGCATTTTTTTTTCACAAAGAAGACATTTTTGCAGGCTAAAAAAGGGGCATGGCAGCTCAGAAAAAGGGCATGGCGGGTCAAAAAAAAAAAGGCATGACGCCGCAAAAAAAAAAAGGGCATGGTGCAGCGCCATGCTAAATATCCTGGGGGGAATCGCTATTTGACCTAAATGTCAAACTTCAACAATTCACATGAAATGTCATCTTATTTTAGAACTCTGACAAAAAAAAAAAAATAATTAAAAAAAAAAAAATACAGAAAAAATACTTCAAAGTTCGTCTGTTGTTGTTGCGATAAGTGCTTTAAGGGTGAACCTCTTTACATGGACTCTTTAATTCCACATAAGGGAGTCCCTGGGACCCTCATTTTGAAACCTGAGGGAACACCCTGCATGTGACACATCCTGTCTAAACAGTCTTGAAACTGAAAGGATGGTCACTTTCAATTCGATGGAATGCAAATCATTAACAAGCAATCTGGAATTAAAAAAAAAATACAATAGTATCGTTCAGAAGTATTGAAACAGGGGCCCAAACAAGCATCTGTCGTAGATAAAAGCGATAAAAAATTTTACCAAAACTTTGTTTCAAAACAAGAATCAAAAGAAATCCTAACACAAACAACTTTTTCGTCGCCATTTGTCAACTACCAGACCGTATCATCCAATTCTAAACCGAAACGTCTTCAAACTGTCCTACTAATCACCCCATGGCACCCCACGGCACCCGATTGTCGGGTATGAAACCAACAGACCGGAATCCCGTGACCGAGACCAAAATTTCCATCCTGGATAGCAAGACTAATATGTTTTTAATTTTGTTCATTTTGGGTTTATACTATGAGGTATTAAATGAATATTATCCAAGAGGAAGGAAATTTAGATCGGACCTCTAGTTATTGTTTAACTTCAGATTTACCCACAGCAAACATTCTCCGTTTTTTTTAGTTATTTCTATAATCTTCAATAAACAATCAATTTATTTGTTACACAGGTCTTTCAAATACAGAAATTATATATGGCTAACTGAAGCTATAACAGAAACGTCTTCAATAATCTCTAGGAATGTACCGACAAGTAAATACTCAAAATAGCCAGTGCATATAAATGACACATGCTCAATCCAAAGATTGTATATAACACAATTAGCATATTTTCCATTTGTATGCACTGGCTGTAGGAGTACTAACATTTTCTTGTCGGCACATTTCTGTAGATTATGGACATTGTCGTTATTATCCAATTTTCTACCTGTTCTATTTTTAGAAACGTGAAAAACATATGAAAACCGCAATATTCAACAGTTTACCGTTTCAGTTATAGCTTCGAATCAGTTAAAGGTCGGATATGAAAGCCACTGCCGAGCTGCCAAGCCGAGCCGAAAAAGCCGAGCCTGATATAGTGTTTTGTATTTGTTCAAACGAGTTCAAGATACTTTTAGATTTTATAATATTCATGTAATATATTTTAATCTAATAATATATTAGATTTCTTTTAATTTGATATTACCTGGTCCATATAAATACCGGAAAGCACCAAAAAAGCAGAAGGAAACAGTTACTATTCCTGTAAAGCCTAAATGGCACAAGTGTGACCTAGAACTCTTTAAGGATTCTGTGCGCACTCAAATCCGTCAATCCTTTCAGTACAAACACACGAATAGTGCATATGATGTGCACTGTCAAATCAGAGGTTTGACGGATATACTAAAAACAGCTACAGAATCGAGTATTCCTGGATATACCCCAACAAAGATGATGAAACCTTTAAAAAAATCCCGTAAATGGAATCCTCAGGTCACTGCAGCCATCAGACAGTCCCGCAAAGCTTGGGGAGATTGGAAGTTGGCTGGTAAACCTGACAAAGATGACAGTCCTACCTGTCATAGAAATATAAAGGAGGCAAAAACAAACTTACGCAAATCCATCCGCAAAACAAATGCAAAGGACAGGGAAAGGAAGCTTCAAGCTATAATGGATGCTGAAAACAACACCAAATCTTTCCATACCCTCGTCAGGATGCAGAGGAAATCTAACTGTCAGCAAACAAATTCTCTGATAGTTGATGGTGTAAACTTCGAGTCCCCCAGGGAAATATGCGATGGATGGTCGAGTCATTTTAAAACCCTTGCTACTCCTAAGCAGAGTCAGAGATGGAATGCCATTTATACCTCTTCTGTTAATGATGACCTTGTACATATAGAAAGCATTTGTAACCTTCAACACAATCCCATTAAACCTGCCTCTTTAGCTGAAATAAAGAAAGCTCTGAAATGTCTAAAAAACAACAAAGCTGCTGACTCTTTTGGACTGACTAGTGAACATTTCATTTTATCATCTCCATATATTGAGACATCACTGCTCTATATTATAAATAACATCTTTCGACAGAAGAAGGTTCCAGACATTCTGAAGGAAGGGCTTCTCACTCCAGTCTACAAGAAAGGTGATACATCTAATCCCTCAAATTATAGAGGTATCTCAGTCACCCCCATTCTTCTTAAAGTCCTGGAGCTTGTCCTGAACAACCGGCATAATCTGACGCTTAAACATTCCCAATCTCGACTCCAAAAAGGCTTTACTGAAAAAACCTCATCAATGAACGCTGCTCTTGTACTAACAGAATGCATTAGTGAAGCTAAGTCACAAAAAAAAGCCCATGTACATTGCTGCACTTGATGTCCAGAAAGCTTTTGATGTAGTGAACCATCAGTTTCTGCTACATAAGTTATATGCAGACGGTATCACTGGTGACGACTGGTTACTTATGAAAGATTTGTACTCAAATATGACAGCTAGGGTAAAATGGGAGGGTCACCTTTCCTCACCCTTTATTATAAAACAAGGAGTCCGCCAAGGTGGAATTTTGTCTGCTACTCATTACAAGAGGTACAACAATCCTCTCCTCTTAGATATAGAAGACAGGTTTACAGGAAAAACAATTGGTACTGTAAAAGTCCCCCATGTCACATGTGCAGACGACCTTTGCTATGTGACAGACTCCAAGAATGAGTTACAACCTATGATAAGTACCTCTGAGGGTTATGCAAATAGGGAACACTACACAATTCACCCTACAAAAACTGTAATTGTGCCCTATAATACTCAGGATGTCCCGTCCATAACTTTGTATGGAGAAAAGGTCCCAGTCATGAACCAAACAGTACATCTTGGCATATACCGAAACTCTAAATGCAACTTTAACATTGACGAGAAAATAAACATTGGACGCAGAACTGCTTACTCACTTATGGGTGCAGGATTCCATGGGAGGTCTGGTACTAAACAGTCTATTAAGGCTGATATGTGGAGGAAGTACGTAATTCCAAGGTTGATCTATGGTCTGGAAGTACAGAATCTCAAGAAAAAAGATATCACTGCCCTTGAGGCCTTTCAGATAAGATGTGCTAAACAACTTCAGGGATTGCCAACTAAAACTTCTAATTCTGCCACTATGGCATTACTTGGACTTTTACCCATTGAAGCGTGTATCAATAAGTGTGTTCTGACGTTGTTCTGTAATGTTATCCGTGACCCCCAGTGTATAGAATATGACATCGCAAGGCGGCAGCTAGCTGTAAAATCCCCAAATGATACAAGCTTTTTCTCTAAGGTGAGGAATATTCTAGACCTGTATTCTCTTCCCACAGCATATTCTGTGGTTGAAACCCCCCCTACTAGAGAACAGTGGAAAAAATGTGTAAAATCAGGTATTCACCAATATACCGAAACCCTATGGAGAGAAGACATTGAAAGTAAGTCAACCCTAAGGTACCTTAACCCAGATTCTGTTAAGGTGGGCAGAGTTCATCAAGTTTATGCCTACGTAAATAATAGTACTTTTGATATCAGGAGGGCTGAGATGAAGGCTAGACTGCTGACAGGTACATATACACTACAGGCCACTAGGGCGATGTTTAATCAGTTTTGTGTAAACCCTCAGTGCCCCTTGTGTAAACAAGAACCTGAAAATAGGGTGCATTTTCTCGTCATTTGTCAGACGTTGAAGGATATTAGATCTCCCTATATTAAGAAAATAAGAGACTTATTTGGTTGTTCCAGAAATATCGACCACGTCTTGAGGAATCCAGAGTTGTGTACACAGCTTCTTCTAGACTCAAGTCATCCGAGTGTTGCTCTACATTTGGACATAACAGAAAGGCAGACGGAGATTCTAGAATTGCGCAGCCGTGAACTTATTTATGAGTTACATTTGAATCGTGCTAGGTTACTGAACACTGAATAGTGAGATATACCAGAGAGCATAGTGTTAAGTTAAGACCACAATTGAACTCTGACATTTATATAAGTTAACTGTGCATTTTGTCTACTCCACGATAAGAGTGGAGGTGCCACGTAAAATAACCGTGGGAACACTACAAGAAAAGAAGAAGAAGAATACCGGAAAGCATATGGAAATATGATCTTCATATTGACTTACCAGACAATATCAAGTCTTCTATTCGACTCTTTGCTGATGATTGTGTCCTTTGTAGAAATATAAACAGCCCCAAAGATTGTGAAATCCTGCAAGAAGACCTGAATAGCCTAGCACGATGGGAGACCGACTGGCAAATGAAATTTAATGTTGCCAAATGTCACTCCATGAGAGTGCCTCGACATCTCCCGGGAAAACAAATTCAGTTTAATTACTCACTCAACCAGCAAATATTAGAGGAGGTTCAGTCCGCAAAATATCTTGGTATCACCATCAATGATAGCCTGGACTGGGGGCATAGTTCTGAAATCACTTCGAAAGCAACTAGGACTCTTGGATTTCTTCGGAGTAATTTGACTTTTGCACCTAGGGAAACAAAGCTGCAGCATACAAAACTTTGATTCGCCCACAATTAGAGTATGCTGCTCCGATTTGGCATCGATATGTTAAAACTCAGGCTCAGCAGGTAGAGAGGGTTCAAAGGACGCTGCCAGGTGGACCTGCAGGAGATGGCGGAATGCGAGTAGTGTTGATGATATGCTGGACTAGCTGGAATGGCCGTCCCTGAAATCCCGCCGGGAGCAGTCTTCTTTAACTTTTTTCTATAAGATCCATTCGGGAATGGTTTACGTTGATAAAGACAAATACTTGACCCCTGTAACAGGATTGAGACAAACTCGGGCATCTCATGACTCACAGTATAGAAGATATCAGGCCTATAGTGATGCCCTGAAGAATTCTTTCTTCTCTAGGACTATTCCATAATGGAATAGTCTCCCTTCCTCAGTGGTCTCTGTTCAGACCACAGAGAAATTCAAATCCCTTACAAATTAATTTGTTCAGAGGCATGTGGATAGCATGCCTCTGTCTTCTGATTGTAAATAGTTTTATTGGTCAACCCAGAATTTCTTTTTTTATATGCTAAATTCTAAATTTAGCCACCCACCCACCCACCTGAGATAATGGTCAAAATTGATCGACTCAGTACCACAAGATAGATAGATAGATAGATAGATAGATAGATAGATAGATAGATAGATAGATATACCTTAAAGCGCATATATATGGTAGAAAACAATATTATTTTTCTAAGTGCAAATATATTACATGAATATTATAAAATCTAAAATGATTCTGATTGCTCTCATGACTGCTGGAAATCAGGAATGGCGCCAGTTCGGAAAGCATATGGAAATACCTGAAAGCGCATATATATGGTAGAAAACAATATTATTTTTCTAAGAACAAATATATTACATGAATATTATAAAATCTAAAATGATTCTGATTGCTCTCATGCCTGCTGGAAATCAGGAATGGTGCCAGTTCGAGCTCGTCATCATGCGTACCTGAATGAGGGTCTCAATGGTACCTGTGAAATCAGTATTCGGCAAAATTTCAGTCCCCAAATCAGTAATCAGTAAACATTTAATATGACAAAAATCACTAATCAGTAAATTTAAGACCTGATGAAATCGCTATTTAAGTTCTGCCCTCAAAATTCGCTAATCGACGGAAACTCGCTAATCAGTAAACCCCATTGGGACCCTGATCTAGTGATGTTTGTTGTTTATGAAAATTAGGTGATGTTTTGTTAGAACATTATTTATATTCAATACAAAAAAAAAAAAAAAAAAAAAGGTAAGAGAAAAGTCCAGGGAGTGCCACAACACAAACCACAGCCTTTCCCAGACACCAAGAGGAAGAGGAAACTGACAATTCCAAACAAGCACAAATCGAACAAACGTATGAAAAGCACTAAGATTAGTTCTCTCTTCCCCAAGCGAGGTAATCGCAATGCTAAAAGGACTGAAAAACACAAGACAAAAAACTGTCAATTTTGGCTTGTCTGCACCATATCTCGTAAACAAATTGATGCCATTTGGTCAAACTTTGTACAATGTATCATTGCAACCTATCGAAGTTTTGATTAGATTTTGGTAACCTTAACCTTATTTTCAAGGGCAGAGGCCCTACCCCGCACGCCCCTCCACCCCCTCCCCCTCCGCCCCCCTCCCCCCCCCCCCCCTTCCCGCTCCAACAAAAACTATCAAGCTTGGCTTGTCTGCATCCTAATTCGTGAACGAATCAATGAAATCTGCTCAAATTTGGTACAATATGTCATTGCAACCTACCAAATGTTTGATTAGACTTTGGCAACCTTGACCTTATTTTTAAGGGCACAGGCCCACAAAAACTGTCAATTTTGGCTTTTTGCACCCTAATTCGTGAACGTCATTGCAACATATCAAAGGTTTGATTAGGTTAAATCTTTTTATATCAAAATATTTTATAGACGGGATGTTAAAGGTTGTCATTCATCCTATTTTAGTACAAAATCACCACTTTGCTATTATCTTTATATGACCGTTTCTTTATAATTAATGAAGCTAGAAGTATTAAGATAGAGTTGTAACATATGTTATTTATTTCTTCTTTCTATCATCATTTTCAGTTACTCAGTTACATCGGCCCTGGTAAACAAACACGTGTCACTATTGTTATTGTTGAGTGAGTCAAAGACTAACGTGATTATTCAATTATCTGATATTGTGACACCTGTCTTTACAACCGTTAATCAAATTATCAACAAGCGCCGATTACAGTTGTAGTCTATTCTAATGCGCATCTTATTTCAACAAAGTAATTAACCAAGAAACAAAAAATAAAAGGTGCGTAAAATGCCTTGAATAAGCTGAAAATTTTGGCAAATTATGCTCATCCCAATGGCCTCGTAGAATAAACCACAAAAAAGGTAAGAGAAAAGTCCAGGGAGTGCCACAATCACAAACCGCAGCCCTTCCCAGACACAAAGAGGAAGAGGAAACCGACAAGTCCAAACAAGCACAAATCGAACAAACGTACGAAAAGCACTAAGATTAGCTCTCTTTTCCCCAAGCGAGGTAATCGCAATACTAAAAGGACTGAAAAACACAAGAACAAAATGACACACGGTAAGACATACAACAAATCGCCTCGTAGAATAAACCACAAAGCAACAAAGAGTAAGACTAACACCGGGACCACCGCCTTAGAATGGTCAGTAGAGTAAAAAAAAAGTTAAGAGAAAAGTCCAGGGAGTGCCACAATCACAAACCGCAGCCCTTCCCAGACACCAAGAGGAAGAGGAAACCGACAAATCAAAACAAGCACAAATCGAATAAACGTACGAAAAGCACTAAGATTAGCTCTCTCTTCCCCAAGCGAGGAAGGGGGCGGGGAGGGGGGGAGGTTAAAGCACTTTTACAGCTAGTTATAACTTCACCCTGGGTCCCGATGCTACTCTTAATACAGAAATACATAAAAATCGGTTCGCATAAATGCTCCCAACTCAGTCAATGCATCAAAGCGAAAACATACAAAGACGAGTACTCATGGCTAATTCTACTGTATGCCAAAGTAAATGAAAACTAATAGTTGAACCACGGCGGGCCAAGTCAAAGACATATCGTCAAGCCCCAACCCACTGGTTAAAGTTTTACGAAGAGGCCGTCATTGAGTCTGAGGCCCGAACCGCCGTCGTGCAATTAAAGAGTGAAGCATAGCCATCAACGATGATTGGGTTGACAACTAGGCATGCAGTCTGCCGCATAATAGCCAGGCTATAGCCAATTCTTTTATAATGGTTAATAAGTTTTCTGAATTGCTCCGAAAAGTTAGATTTACCTAGAATTTTTCTAAATCTGTACACTAAGTCACCGTAAAATTCTAGTCCCGCTATACCTTGTTGCAGAAGTGTTTTCAGACTGACGCTATATTTTTCTAACAACTAACTAACAACTTTGAAACTGGAAGTATGACTACACGGACTAGCACTCTTGAACAGTTAGGGTGGGAGTCAGTCTCTTCACACGAGACGCAAAGGTAGTAAACTCATATTGCTATTCAAAGGTCTGAAAGGTAGAGCGGGTATACCTTGTGACGACCTTCAACCCCCAAATAGGCGCAGTAGGAATCAGCATCCAATGGCATTTCAAGTGCCAGATGCTAGAACTGACATTTATAAGTACAGTTTCTTTCCAGACACCATTAGGGATTGGAATGCACTCCCTGCAGCTATAATCTCCTCTGCTGAAAGTTCTGAGGACCATGTCGCTAGATTCACATCACTTGTGAGATCTAGAGACTAGTCTTTGCAATCATTGGCCCTGGTGAATGAATGTCTATTGATGTATCACCAGTAAAATATTCTGATTCTGATTCTATTCTTTTTTTTCACCGAAACAACGAGGATCGACAGAATCTAAAAATAGAATAGATATAAACTAAACGAAAATAACCGAAACGGTTGAAAGGGGCTTAAGGCTCCGGTAGACTGATTTCATTTGTGACTCCACAGCTATGGCTCCGGTAAACTGATTTCATTTGTGACTCCACAGCTATAACTAATTTGATAGCTTTCCCCATTAATGGTGGTCATCATACTGGTATTAGATGTAATTGTTAAGTTTAGGCCCTTTCAATGCTCTTGCTTTCCATTTCGGTTATTTTCATTTAGTTTTCTCTATTCTATATTTCGATCCTGCCGATCCCCTGTTTGTCAATGTTCCAGGCCAGATTTTAAATATAGCCCTCTTTACACTGCATTCTGACGTCACAGCGGCAACAATAGCGCTGTCACTGGATTTCTTCTAACGCACGGTTTGATTTCATTGGTCAATGATAATCACGTGGACAGCTACCTTAAGGAAAACTTTGGCGTTTGTATACTATGGACTGATTATAAATAATCGACTCAAAATGAAACAAAGAAAAATACCAATGAAAAATGCAAGAAAGAAAATGACTCAGACGAAACAAGCATGTAAATATGGGTGAAAAACAACTATTCCCCTTATGAAAGTGTCACCAGAATGCTTGATGACCTGGGTTGGCGACCCTTTGAAAACAGACGGACAGGTGCACACCTTATTAATCCACAGGATAATTTCAAGTACCCTTATATTTTGAGAGGCCCGCGGTTCCTACTCGTTGCACCCTCTTGCCCTCAGACGGATTCACACCTATGCAACATATTATCAGCAATCATTCTATCCAGCAACTAGTGTACTCTGGAATTAGCTTGACCCTGAGGTCGTTCTTACCAGTGATCATAATTCTTTCAAAGATAGAACCAGGACGATCTCATATCAATCACCATAAGTCCCAAACACTGTTTTTAACCTGCTTTTAAAATCACTCGTCCTGCACTAACGTTCATTCTTTTCATCATACCTTATTTTCGCACTTTCTATCCCTTATAAAATCTGACTTTTATTCGTGCACTGACAGCGCAGCTGCACACAATACTCGAAAGAGAGTGCCGCAATGTTTGAAGATAGATAGATAGCATGAAAAATGCGTGACCCAATATATATATATATATGCAAAGAAAATTTTGACAGAAAAAAAGAAGTAAATTCACCCTGAAATCTGTGTGTCACGCCCCTGATTCACAGTCTATATATTATTATTATTTTCCAGAGAATATATGGCTTGACATTTTAAGTGAATTGTCTACTTAGCAGACGATTCACATTGAAAGTGAAGCCTTATTTTCTCTATCAGAATCAGAATCTGAATTCTAGAAAACAATATACTAAAAAACTTCAAAATGTCGTCTGCTGCAGTAGTGCTTGACATTTAGACAAACCTACGAAGCTCTGGATAAGCCAATTTTTTACCAAAAATATTCAGTTTCATAGTCAGTGACTAAAAAATGCACGACTATCATGCTTATTGGCACGACCGCTGTGCGTCTAGAGTGAGGTATCGTACCGGAAATTAGCTCAACCAGGAAATGCAGTCGACGCGAGTTTGAGGAAGTTCAATTGCGATTTTATTACTTTTCGAGTTATACCAACAAGAAGTCTTTTTTAAGTAAATCGCAAGAAAAAATGGCAACCGACGAGCTTGCTAAAAAGTTGGAAAGGCGAGCGAATATTAATGAAGGAGTGGAAGACGGCAGCATCTCACCACAAAGCACAGTCTTCAATCCTTACACTGAATTCAAGGAATTTTCTAGGAAGCAAATTCAGGATTTTAAAAAGACATTTAATAAGTAAGGATAGGCAGGTGGGGCAGGGTGCATGTTTATAAATGAATTTCTTATTTGCTTTTATCATAAACAGCTTGCGTAAAAAAAAAAAAAATTGCTGTTTTTCAAGGTTACTGGGTAGGGTATGAAAGCCACGGCCGAACAGAGCCAAAAAAGCCGAGCCTGATATAGTGTTTTCTTGTATTTGTTCAATCATGTTCAAGATACTAATTTCTTGTAATCTTATATTACCATATAAGTAAAATGCTGTATTCACAATTAAAATTTGTATAGTTACTTGCTTATTTATGACTTTATATCCAATTGTCCATTCAACAGGGGTATGAAAGCCACGGCTGTGAAAAGGATATGTTTTTGCTGGGTATGTTCAAACACCGGATCAGGCTCAATTACCGGATCGGACCAGATCGGACTCGGTTTTCTGTGCTATGGTCATTTTTTCTTCGATATTTTATTCTTTGTGCACAGTTGGAAGAGGTTTACAGCATACAAAACTATTTTTACCTCACATCTTCATTCCAATATAAAAAAAAAAAAACGGACCAAACATAACTCCACCCATATATATATATATATATAGCCAAACGGCTAATGTAGGCTATGCTAGGAGTCTGTAGCATTTGCATTAGGTTCGGATGACAAACCAGCACCAAACAGCGGGACAACGTTGTTGCGTCGTATCGCCGTCGGCCAACACCGGACGTCGGCCCGATGTCGATATGGCATTCTATGTTGACTGTGCAGATTCTAAATCATGAGATTATCTAGCAACAAATCAATGGCCCGTTCTTCTTACCCAGCAGGCACAAGTCGCAATGGCAACGTCAAATCAACGTTCTTGCAACGACGTAGATGTGACGTTAATTTTCCTTGTCACTACTAGAGTCTGAATGTTTTGTTTTTTGGGGGGGGGCTGACACCGTCTTTGGTCTTCTTACGTTTTGTTTTGGCTTTTTGCCAAGTGTTTTGGGGGCTACCACTGTACATTATCCATCGGTGGACGTAACCAACTTCTTGTTCTTAGGTATGTAGTTTTGAAAATGGAAGTAAGCCCTGTTTCTTTGACGGGCGTCTTTTGAGACCCAATCAGTTTTGGAGAGTTTAAAATGGCTATGTGTTTCAGCAAGTCTGCGTGAGCAAGAATCACATTACCAGTAATCAAACACAAAGTTCAAAAAGCTTATCAATCAATCTGTCAAGTGTCATCCAAAACACATATCACTTCTAATTGAATGATATGATGAGCTATTTTTTCTTCTTCTAATTAATGCTGGGGATTAAAATTAGTGATTGACTGATATATGGAAATGATGCTGCGAGTGATAAATTAATATAGTGATTGACTGATATATGTAAATGATGCTGCGAGAGAGGCAATAGTATTGAATCCGCTAATGAAATAGCATCACATACATAATTAAAAAACTAATACAGTATTAAAAATAACAACTAGAAAGAAAAAATCAAAAAAAAAAAAAATCAAAATAATAGTCAAAATAGGGTCCGATCCGGTAATTGAGCCCGATCCGGTGTTTGTACGTACTGGTTTTTGCTAGTTTGTGAATAAATTGCCATATTTTATAATCCGAACATTTGACAGAGGTTGCAAAAAGATATTAAATCGAGGTAGCGAGGATCGGCAGAATCTATAAATAGAACATACATAAACTAGGCAAATAGACAAAACGGAAAGCAAAAGCATTGAAAGGGTCAAAACTTAACAAACAATTTTAATTCTGCTGATCCTCGCTATTGGGATGGAAAAGAAGAATAATGGGAAACAAAAACAGTTTCTGCATGTTATAATGCTTCAAAGTAAGTTTAAATATCTTTTTGCAACCAAATGTTTGGATTATAAAATATCGCCATTTTTTAACAAACTTGCCGAAACATATTCCTTTCACGGCCATGGCTTTCATACCCCTGTTGGATGGAAAATGGGATATAAAGTCATAAATAAGCAAGTAACTATACAAATTTTAATTGTGAATACAGCATTTTACATATATGGTAATATAAGATTAAAAGAAATAAATATCTTGAACCCGTTTGAACAAATACAAGAAAACACTATATCATGCTCAGCTCGACAGCTCTTCCATGGCTTTCATACAGGACCAAGTTACTGTTTTACTATCTTACTATCATTACTGTCATCCATGCTCAAGAACCTCAAGTGGCGTCCACCAGATCAGAGACGCATAGATAGTCACCTCATTATGATGTACGTGTATAAAGTCACTTATGACCTTGTTGCCATCCCTGCATTATAGTCTTTATTATGCACATATATATATGCATTTCAATTACTACCAAAACAAAACCAGAAACCAGTGCCATAAATGCAAATTGGACTCATTCCCTATATTTTTAATAGTCCTTTCCGGTATTTCATTTTCATTCTGGTATTTTGGTTTTGTTTTGTTAAGTCTAGTTACCCCAAATTCTCTTCCTTCCCCAGAACCATTGTACACTGGAATGCTCTACTTAGCCACATAGTCATGCTCCCACCCTGGCACAGTTCAGTGATATTGTGTGCCAGGTGGTGCATGTGCCCCCCCTAGACACTAGTTCCTGTTTTTTTACCTTTTAACTATACTAACACTCTCTTTGGCACTGTACAAACTCATTCCACCAACATTACTTTTCTTTTATTTCAGCTAACCCCCTTCAGTACTTGGTATACTGGAACTACTTCTGAAAGTCCTCCTTGGAGGTTAAGAAGTACTGGCACAGTGCTCCAGCTAGGATTTTAGGGCAGAGGGGTGTCGGGTAGGCACTTTCTGCTTGAATGAGAGCATCATGTGTCATGTGATATGCCAAGTATCATGACATGTTACAAATATAATCATGTTCCACATTAAATGCCTCAGACTAGAATACACATAAAACTGACCTTAACACATTGATAACTTTTTTAATTTTTGTCTGATTTTCATGAAATTTTCAGCAAAATGTAGGGTTTTATGTCTGGAGTTGAAATAAGGCAGAGGGCAGCTTCAGAAGGGCAGATGGGCTGCAGGAGGCAGGAGTGGCAATCCGTCCCCTCTATATATGGCTAGCTGGAGCACTGTGGCAGATAGATAGATAGATCTTGCACCTCGTACATTTTTGCGCAACTTATAGTTTTGTTTTTTTGGAAAGTCCTTAGCTTGTTGACAGTCATTTGTAATGAATAAAAAATGACAGCAAACTTGCCTTGATTAGATCCAGGCTTTTGGAAAGCCTTTGGAATTAGTTTCACAATGAAAGTGTCAGTAAATCGTACCCGCTCACTATGTTTGTTGATATATTACGTCATCCTAACTAACTATTCCTGAGGCCATTCCATTGACTCACTTTCCCAAGTAACCTTGGCATATTACATCATCCTAACTAATTATTCATGAGGCCATGCCATTGACCCACTTCCCCAAACAAGAAACTTGCTTGACTAAAATCTATGTTTTTCCTTGGACTTTGTTGCAAACAGGAAAAAAAAATTAAGTTTAATGTTTGTAAGGGCCCAACAGTGACGTCACCTATATCTATAATGCACAAGATCTTTTGTAAGACCTTTGACCTCTTGGAGAAACATGATAGTAAGTGATTTTATTTTAGAAATTACTGAAGACTTCGCATGTGTTTCTCCAATTTTCTGTGCATTATTCTGCACAAGATCTTGTTGTAAACAATTAGATATATTTTGCATTTACAGTGTGCAGTTTAATTGTATCATTTAAAAAAAAAAATATCGAAAAAGTGCATAGGTTTGCAAGATCATAATGATAAGATAGCATCATAATACTCTGAGTAGTGTTTCTTTAAAGAGGAATGGGAGGGCACTTCAGCCTGCCCTTTTGTCTTGTACCCTGGTTAGCCCAATTGCCCAGTTCAGATGAGGTGATACCCGCACTGTTGGCCCAGTTACTAGAGTTTCTAGATATGTGTAGTTTTGCATGTATTTTTCTTACCAGTCAGAGATAACTTTTCATTAGTCATTATTAGTCCTATGCACAACTCTTCTTCATTTCGGTAATTTAAAACTAGATTTAACCCTTTTTTGCTGAACACGTCATGCCCTGTCTTAGCAAACAGTGTAGATCCAGATCAGTTGGCTTCTGAAGAAGCCAACTGATCTGGACCTGCACTGTTTGTCATTAAATATGTGAATTTCTGTCAAAAAATGGATCAAGTAATCTGATTGGCTGGATATTAGAAGTGGGCGTGGCAGTTTTTTCAGCATGACAAGGGTTAACTTTGATACCTACATAAAGCTCAGAACACAAGATCATTCTTTAAGTACAATGGACAGTTTAAGCGCCCAACATTTTGCAGATTTGTACTTTATTAACATGAAAAGCAAAAGGCAATCTGGATAAAGATGGTCATGAACAAAAACAATCTATTTAATTCAAATAAGGAAAATTTCAAAGTTATCTGTCACTTGGGACACTCAGTATTCATGACACTAACGGGTTATGGTAAAACTTTGTAAGGGAACAATTTATATTCGATGAGTGAAGTCTTGCTCAGAAAAATGAAAATTTTTAATTTTTGTGATATTATCTACAAATGTAACCACAGGAAGAGTATTTACTTGAAAATTGACATTTACCATGCAGCAGAGGTCTTAAAATTCTTAGTGTATAAATCTGCAACTGGGAGCTGTCACTTTTTAAACAGGTTAGCTCAAGAGGTACAGTACCTGACTTGCAAGCAAGTGGGGTGTCATTGGTTAGACTCCTGCATCACACAAAATTTTTTCTTCTTAGTTTACTTTAATGATGATGAGATAGACTGGTGAGTGCAGGGAAGGCTAGATATGATAACTTACTCAGTTGATGTTTGGCAACAGATAAGGCTCTTTTTTCATCCAAATAATGCTGATCTCTTTCTTATTTCTCCACAAAAACATACATGTATTTTGTGGGTACTCATTAGAAGCCCCTCGTTGAGTACCCACAACATATGTTTTCGTGGAGAAATAAGAAAAATATTATGTGGATACCCCTCTTATCTGTAGCTATGTTGATGTTTGGCACTTGAAAGTTAGAAGGGTGAGGACATGGTAATAGGCAGGACTGTCAGCTGTGATGTATTGAACACTTTACACACTGTCTGAAATCTATAAACAGATGCGATATGCTCGTTACATTAAGTAAGATAACTCAATTAGATACATTGCTTAGTATTACCATGTAAATTTATACAAGCCTCTCAGTAATCCAATTGCTGTTAATTGGGTCTTTCCCAACACTGACCACTGCCCATCACCTTATCATGACCCCACCCCGAGAAGGGTTCATTTATAATTGTCAACATTCTAATCAACAGTTTAGTTTAACATTAAATATGGCTGTGTATGGTGGTGACTATTTTAGAAGTGGATTTTCGTGCTGGGGTGGGTGAGACCTAGTCAAGTCGTCTGTTCTCATTTATTTTGTTAAAAGGGTGGGGAGGTGATTTTAATCCCCTTTGTGAAAAAGACCATCTTCAACTCTGGTACAATACATTTTAATTATTTCAGATATGACACAAGCCAAGATAAATTCATAGACTTCGATGAGTTAAAACATATGATGGAGAAGCTAGGGGCCCCCCAGACACATCTGTCACTGAAGTCAATGATAAAAGAGGTGGATGAAGATCATGACAGTAAGATCTCTTTCAGAGAGGTGAGTTTTACCTTTCAGAGAGCAGTGAATAATCTACCTCTGCTTCATGCATATATTACGCAAAAAATAGGACATGACACAAGACAGTTCTTGACGAGTGTAGAGCTGGCATGTTGGTTTTTTGATCCGGGTGATCATAAAAGTCATTTTGGTCTTGTTTACAAAGTTTTGTGTTTACACGTTTGTTTCAGCAACTCCCCACTACCAGCTTGCAAGGTCCATAATGCATCTATAAATAGATCCACTGCCCAATCAATAGCTTGTTATAGGACAGTCGATTTGGGCCATTTTGACATGCATTTCTTACAGAATTTCAAGCTCCTTTAGTTGCAGTCAACTTCCTTTCTACAGCAAATTGTGTAGAGCGCTGGGTACAGAGTAGCGACAAAACATTCAAAATGTCTCCAATAAAAGCCAAATTCAGAGAGAGGTAATTCACAATCAAACATATTTTTGTTTCCAATGGGACTTGTTGAGTTGAGAAATTTCATTCAGCTTATTGTTGCACCTACATTAGCATGGATGACTTAGACATGCAAGTTTTTGTCGGTTCGTTCATCCATGTATGTTGTACTTGCATCCTCCCTAGTGATTGTCCTAAATGAAGCGTACAAACTGTAAAATTTACACTTCACTGATTGTTTCATCTCACTGAGCAAAAGAAGGATTACCACTCTCTCTCAAGATTCTGGTGCTTGTTTTCACATTTTAGTACACAGGTGCGATATAAATTTCAATAAAGTTGTTTCAGTTTCAAATAGTAGGCTGTATCTCACAATGTGTTTCTAACCCGTCAAATTCTGTCAGTAAGTTTTCCCTTTTTATTGTATAGTTATATTTTCTTGCTACTTTTGCAATAAAGAAATCACAAGAATATCCATCTGGAATTGCAATCAGAGGAGTGCCTTATGCAAAAGTCATCAATATTAACCCTGGTACTGCTGAACCCAGATATGCCCTGCCTTTGCAAACAGTGCAGATCCAGATCAGTTGGCAGAAGCCAACTGATCTAGATCTGCACTGTTTGTCACTAAGTATGTGAATTTGTATCAACAACCAGGATCAAATAATCTGACTGGCTTAAAATTTAGAAGTGGTTGTGGTATCTTAATTTATTCAGCATGGCAGGAGTTAAATTTCAATTTGGAAGCTCATTTCTAATGATGAATGCAAGCAGCTGTCAAAATAATTAATTTTAACTGTTTAAATTATTACAGGATAGATTATACCTAACTGCATCATTAACTTAGTCTGATAAATATGCCATTTCACATTACAATCTCCTTTATGATACTCAGAGGACTAATTGAGTAATTAAAGAGGAGTATTTGCTGATAATTGTGGGATAACTTTTGTTAGTTCTCTATAAAAAAACATATGTTGTAGGTACTCATTAGAAGTGCCTCACAGAGGTACTTCTAATGAATACCCACAACATACGTTTTTATTCCGAAAGGCTGGGATGGTGGGTGTATAGCATATCGCCATGATATTTTGTCATTACGTGTGATCATCCATATATGTATGTCACATACACAACCAGATTCTAACAAATGTTTAAGTTTACATTCAAATCTACATTGATGGCAGCCCCGGTGGCTCAGTTGGATGCGCCGTCCGACTGGAGACCAGGAGATCGCGGTTCAACCCCCGCCGAGGTCGGCAACATTCTTTCATGGAGACTGATCATGAAATATTTTCTACGGTCATTCTCTCCCTTCCGCTGATTCAAGAAGGGCAGTTGTCAGTTTCTGGCGAAAGAATGTGCACAATACTGGTCAACCGCTTAGAGGACTAAGCCTGTCCAGTAAATGTGTGGCTAGGTAAACTGACCGCACTCGACATGACCCCATTGGGTTGACTGGGCCATAAAACCTCAACACAAACAAACAAACAAATCTACATTGATATTTACATTGGCATTTCTCTTGGCCATAACTTGGGCACCTTTTATGCTAGGAAGTAGGAATTTGGTATGCTACTTACCCAGACCCAAACCATCAACTCTTTGCTAGAGTTGAGACTTTGATCAGGCTGCTCCTTCACAGTTTGTATACGGTATGCCATTTTATTAATCAATTTATGAAAGAAAATCTAGGACAGTTACTGTATACAATACATTTACACTGAACACAAAGTACTTCACACATGGTCTCAGTTATCGTTAATTGTCATGATTTTTATTTCCAGTTTTTGCTGATATTTCGAAAGGCAGCTGCTGGAGAACTTCTTGAAGACAGTGGTTTAAATGATCTCTACAAGAATATGACTGAAATTGATGTTGATGTAGAGGGAGTGTCAGGAGCTAAAGATTTCTTTATGTCAAAGGTTTGTAAGTTTTTTATTTTTGTTTGTTTCTCCGTGACTCAAATATCACGAAAATATACCTATATAATTTTGACCCCCTTAAACCCCACTGTTATATAGTAAAACTGAGGTTTAAAGGGTTATACATGATTTGTCTTATTTCTGTTCAAAAACATAGATTGTGGGTGCTTGTTAGAACTGCCTTGGCAAGGCAGTTCTAACGAGTACCCACAATCTATGTTTAGAGCAGAAATATGAAAAAATATAAGAATTTTATCTGAATACTTTCAGTTTTTGGTGGTGAACTTTTCAATATATTTGAAAAGGCATGTTTTCATAATGTGAGATTACAGAACGTAAATGTCCTAAAATTTCAAAAAACTTGTTTCATAATATTTTGATTTTTTATGCAGTTGTTTTTTTTAAATGTTTAGCATATTGACAAACATTGTAGTTCCTTCAGGAGCAGTCTGATCTGGGTCTGCACTGTTTGCATATGCCATGTATGTTTTAGGTACTCATCTAATTAGTAAGTACACAATATGTTTTTATGGAGAAATTGAGAACATTATCCCAGAATTATCATCAAATACTCCTCCTTAACAAGTGCTCTGAGGTCATCTAAAGTATAAAAGCACAAAGATGTGTGGCCGGCCTCGATGGATCAGTTGGATGCGCCGTCCAATTAGAGACCAGGAGGTCGCGGGTTCAAACCCCGCCGAGGTCGGCAACATTCTTTCGTGGAGGTTGATCGTGAAATATTTTCTACGGTCATTCTCTCCCTTCCGCTGATTCAAGAAGGGCAGTTGTCAGTTTCTGGCGAAAGAATATGCACAATACTGGTTAACGGCTTAGAGGACTAAGCCTGCCCAGTAAACGTGTGGTTAGGTAAACTGACTGCACTCGACATGGCCCCATTGAGTTGACTGGGCCGTAAAACCTCAACATAAACAAACAAACACAAAGATGTGGACAAAGTAGCATTTTAGTTGCCTTTACTGACAATGTTTATTTGTGGTACAGCTCCTTGGTTACTATGCTTGTCATTACATACATGCATTTGAAACCTTTTGTCGTCCTTGAAAAAACACATCTATATCTGGAGCGCTGTGGTGCAGTGGTAAAGCGTCGGACTCGAGATCGATAGGTACCGGGTTTGATCCCCACTAACAGCAAGTGTTGTTTCCTTTAGCAAGAGACTTTATCCACATTGCTTAGTACTGGTTTCTACCCAGGAAAAAAGAGGGCCACATGGAAGATTAGTACTAGATTACTAAATGTGTTACCCTCTATAAATAAGGTCGATTATTATTATTATTATTTTATATCTCTGTTTTTTTTTTTCTTACAAACTGTAAGTCGTATCTTTGACCCAGAGGTCAGGCTTTTCCATTGAATCATGGCTAAGTCTAGGTGATGTCATTGCTCTGCTACATCATCACTGGACTAGTCCATTTTCCAAAAGGGATGTTGTGCCTACTGTTCATTTATAGCAAAGTTTTCATGCTACATTCCCCAATTATAGTAATGTATATAGTGTAAGCCTTTTATCAAAGTCTTAGTCTCCTCTGTGATTGTCATTCGTGTAAACAAAACAACTGTTAACAAAGCTAGTAGAACCCCTCCCCTTACCCTCTCTAAATAGTATGAGCCTGAAAAATTGTACATATAAAAGGTGATTTGAGTGAAAAATATGAAGTTGACATTGATATCATCACTTCTCCCAGTGTGTGCTGGTTTTCAGGTGGAGCAGTCCCTATTCAGACATGTTGAATGTTAACCCTTCTCTTGCTGAACATGACATGCCCTGTCTTAGCAAACAGTGTAGATCCAGATCAGTTGGCTTCTGAAGAAGCCAACTGATCTGGATCTGCACTGTTTGTCATTAAATATGTGAAATTCTGTCAAAAACCCAGATCAAGTAATCTGATCGGCTGGAAATTAGGTGTGCCATCTTAATCTGTTCAACATGACAAGGGTTAAGGATGACTGTTGATTGTAAAAGAATATACAGTAACTACCATATTTACCTAAGGTATTGGCGCACATTATGGTAGCTGCTTACCATACTTATCCTGACATTTGAAAAGGCCCATTCTGCTACCTGCGACTGTGTCTAAAATGTTGCTGGATTACTGGCAAACAGTGTACACCCTGGTCAGACACCACATTATGCAGCGTCTGATCTTGGTCTGTACTGTTTGCCCAGGCCTGTCTGTCCCAATACTTACCATGGTACATTTTTATAGATTAACCAGCAGACAGCCTCCAAGAAGTTTGAAGAGGAGATCAAGGAAGAACAAGAACAGAGAAAACAGGAAGCGGAAGAGAAGAAACAGCGAAAGGCAGCATTTAAAGACAAGGCCAATTTTTTCCAGGCCCAGGCTCAGGCACAGTCAGGGGATTCCTAATACAGCATTAATTGTGTTGTGACACTAGAGAAGAGACCTTATCTGCTGGGACATCAAACTAGTAGCCTTGATTCACACTTATCATGCTGGGGAAAATTTCAGCAGACAGCATTTTGAAATATTTTTTTTTATTTTTCCCATAAAGTAGACTTTGACAGTTCACGCAAAGTGTCTCTAAAATAAGGAGACATTTTGTGTGGAATGTTATAGTCTATTTTTTAGGAAAAATATTTTAAAGGTTTTAAAGGTTAACATTTTTAACATTTTTGAACTGGCAGCCAGGGCCCAGTTGTTCAAAGCATCGTTAGCTTAACAAGCTCATTAGTGGTCAAAATGTTAACTGTTTTAGTACAATTTCTAATTCACAGTTATTTTTGCTGAAAAAAATGTGAGTAGCTATTTGCAAAAGCTACTCACATTTTTTTCAGCAAAAATATTAACGTATATACCATATTTAATGATCAAAGTTTTAACGATATGTTAACTAACGACATCGTTAGTTTTGAACAACTGGGCCCAGAATAATATGGGCTGTGCCATGTGGAAATATGCCTAAGAGGGATATATGGACAGGGGAGACCCAGTTGAGCCTACTGTGCTCATGGCCTTAGTTGTTTGCTTTGCTGTCCATGTAAGAATCATTGGATACCATAGCTCCAGGGGTGGGGTGGGGTTGGGGAGTTGTATCAGGAAAATAGTTTTTATTTCTCCAGAAAAAAAAAAAAAAAAAAAAATGTGTAAAAGGTACTCATTAGAAGCACCTGGGCAAGGCACTTAAAATGTACTCATTAGAAGCACCTGGGCAAGGCACTTAAAATGAGTACCCACAATATGAGTTTTTATTGAGAAATAAGGAAAATATTAGCAATTTTGATTGAAAAAAAAAAATATTGTCTTATCTGGAGTAATGAATATCTGTGTGTACATTGCTACAGATAAGAGAGGGGTATCCACATAATATTTTTCTTATTTCTCCACGAAAACATATGTTGTGGGTACTCATTAGAAGCACCTCGCCGAGGCGCTTCTAATGAGTACCCACAACATGTGTTTTTTGTTGAGAAATAAGAAAGATATCAGCATTTTTCTGATGAAAAAAAGCACCTTGTCTGTTGCTATGCGTGTAGTAAAGACCTTACTAGATTGTGAGAATTTGCTGGCTGACTAGGTTCTTTATCATACCCCTTCCCCTTTTCTAATCTGTAGGGGCTGCTAATGTACATTCTGACATGCATAGTCAGATGGGACAGCTTTCCAGGTAAATGTCACTGAAAACATAAGTATTCTTATGGGTACTTAAGGCAGTTCTAATAAGTACAAACAACATCAAAAAAAAAAAAAAAAAAAAAAAAAAAAAATGAAACATAAGAAGACTAGCAGTATGTTTTGGTTGAAACAAATTGAATCTGGCTGTGGCTGAAGGAGTGCAAGTATATTTCCAGTCCTGTCATTTAACCCTTATTTTTTCAGAGAAAATTTACCTGGACTGCCAAGCCTTATTTCCCCTGAAAATTGTTTTTTTTTTTTTTTTTTTCAAGAATATCATCTGCAATTATTTTGTTGAAAGGCAGCATTTCTCATCTGACAGTGAGCTCATAGGAATGTTTCAGCAGATCAGAGATTCTCTTTCTATTGACACAGCTTGTTTTGTCTGTTTCATTACAGTTTTGTTGGGAATTTTTGTGATTGTTGTATTTTGTCTTGTTTCTTATGTCATTTGTTTTGTCTATTTTTTTCTTTTTTTCTTTTTTTTGCCTGACATTATATTCTGAAGTCTATCTTGTGAAATTGTGTTGAACTGGAATTTCTGAAGGCTTAGCAGTCTGGTTGAAAATTTATTTTCCTAGAAAATGGGTTTTGACATTGTATGCAAATTGTCTCCAATTTGAGACAATTTGCATTTGCATGAAATTTGCATGAAATGTCAAACCTCATTTCAGGCAAATTGTCTCCAATGGAGACAGTTTACATGAAATGTCAAAACTTGTTTTCTGAGAAAAATAAGAAAATGTCATCAATTTGTCATCTGCTGAATTAGCCCAGATAGTGGTAATGGTTAATCCATCATATATTGATCTGTAGAATGAGTGGACATTAAAGTTTAGCATGCTGGGCAAAAATTCCAGCAGAGAATTTTCAGACACCTTGGTTACTTACCGTACATAACAAAATTTCTTCAAACCCATTTAACTACCTTATACAGTGGAACCTCGATAATTCAAAGTCCAAGGGACCCAACAGTTTGTTTGACTTATTGAGACTTTGAATAATTGAGGGTTAAAATGCATACATATATTTAAGTGGGGACTTCAAAATGATTTTGAATTATTGAGAATTTTGAATTATTGGAGTTTGAATTATCGAGGTTCAGTTGTATGTCTAAAATATTTTGATGGAATGGCAAATACAGTCAAACCACAATTACTTGGCCATCTTTAGGACCATGTAAATTGTTCTAGACATTGATAGTTTGAGCCACTGAGGATTAATCATAACACCAGGTCAGGAAGCAAGTGGATATAAGAGGGATGTCTTTTCGATCTTCTATATAATAATGGTATGTTGTGTGTACTCATTAGAATCACTGATGAGATGATTCTAATGAGTACACACAACATACACTTCATGATAAAATAAGAAAATTTCCCTAAAATATCCATAAATATTCAGGGCCCAGTTGTTCAAAGCGTCGTTAGCTTAATGAGCTCGTTAAGGGTCATTTCGTTAACTGTTTTAGCGGATTCAATACACAATATTCTGATATTTTTTGCTACTGCAAAAGCTACTCACATTGTTTCAGCAAAAAATTTCAGCATATTTGCTTATCACTTGATTTAAATTTTAACGAATCGTTAACTAACGACATCGTTAGCTTTGAACAACTGGGCCCAGGTTTTTTTGGCTATCAAGAGAATTTCCTAGGAACTCAAAAACAAGTTTGAATTAGCCATGATAAACAAGCTATCGGTGTTTGAGTCATTTGACATTTTACTGTAATGTAGATTCTGGTCAAACTGCTCTGGTTTCACACTTTTCTTTCTGAATAAGGTAATGGTAAAGTTTGTCCAATAGCCTTGTGGCAAGGGCAGTAGGAGTTAGGGCTCACTGCATCTTGGTCATTGGTCTGAGCTAGGTTCAAACCTGCAACCTTCTGCACCAGTTAAATGTTCTAATTATTCGGTTATGGTTGTTTTCAGGAAAAAGTTAAGCCTGCCCAGGAACAGGTGTGGTTGACATGACCCTAATGGTTTAACTAGGCCATAAAACCTCAACACAAACCTCTTTCAGAATATTTAGAGTAACTATTGTAACTTGTTGGAACTATATGTGTCATATTGTTGAAAAAAGCTGATGTTGTATTATTCAGCTAGATTGAATGGTGCTCCATATCACAGTTTGCCATAGCTGCTGGTAAGGAAATAACTTGGAGGATAAATTATCTCCAGAGTTATCTCCCATCGTCTGAAGCCTTGAAATTTAGTCACAATATATACGATATACTTTAATTATCCTAAAACTGGGACAGCTTGGATTTACACTGTATTAAAATTAAAATCTGATCATACTGATTGTACTGACCAGTAATGAATTCAGATGTCTAGAACAGAATGGCAAATAGTATTCACCCTGATCAGACTGTTCCTTCAATCTGGTCTGGGTCTACTTTTTGTTGAAGCTCTTCTTGCTGGCCTTTGTGGCTTAGTCGGATATGCGACTGGTGATCCGGAAGTCGGGGTTTGATCCTGGCCAGATTCAACAACATCCTTTAATAGAGGTTGATCAAAAAATATTTGCTATGGTCATTCTGTCCTTCCACTGATTCAAGAAGGGCAATTTTCAGTTTCTAACGAAAGAATGTGCATAAATACTGGTTAACTGCTTAGAGGTCTGAGTCTGCCCAGGAAAAGTATGGTTTGGTAAACTGACCAGCTGGACATAACCCTAATGGTTGACAGGGCTGTAAAACTCAAAAAAAAAGCACTTCTGTCCCAATATTTATGGTTTTTACAGTATATCGCAGATCAATTTGATAAGTTTGGAACGGGTTTTATTTATTTATTTGAATATTTGAGTCATGTTGAAGGAAAAGAGTCATTGTAGCATATGCGAGCAGCAAAGGCTCAGACGAACCCCCTCCCCCATGTGCATACTCTCAGCAGAACCCATAGGCCTAGATAAGAGTGGGTATCAGGTTAATATTTTTCTTATTTCTCCAAGAAAACATATGTTGTTGGTACTCATTAGAAGCGCCTCTGCGAGGTGCTTCTAATGAGTACCACAATATAGGTTTTCTTGGAGAAATATGAAAAATGTCTTTACTTTTGGATTGAAAAAAAAGCGCCTTAACTACAGCTATGACTGAACCTATGCTATTTGCTCAAGTAAGCGGTAGGGCAAGGGGAAACCAGCCAAAGAGCTAGACATGACTTCCCTTTACGGCCAGGCATTCACACCGAAAGATTGATTCAAAGGAAAGTCTAAAAGAGGCTTTTTCTCCTGATGCAGCTTATCTTTATACCAGATTTGACCTAATTACCACACCATGTGCATAGGTTTTTCAAAATTACTGGGAAAACTTTTGGTAAAATATGTATCCACCTATACTAAGGCTACACTTTAAAGAAAAGACTTTATGAGGAGGACTTTATGAGGAGTGTATTTAATGATGTTCATAAGATTTTGTGTCTGATTTTGTTTATAAAAGCATGTGTTATTTGGTACTCATTTGATGAGTACCAACAACATATGCTTTTATAAAATAAACAAAGATACACAGGTTTTAATCTGAATACTAAGAACTTGCATGACTTTGCACTTATAGGGGTATGTGCAGTAATAAGGTCGAATACGGTATGCTAGTGAAATGTATTGGCTATGGATAAATTGTGTTTGTGCCATTTTTTTTTTCATGTTGAATTACTGTTTATATTACTATTATGTTTACATAATTTTTTTTATGTAGTTGAAGTGCCCTTGGTTCATATGTAGAAAATCATTACAGTTACATTTATAAGTTTATGTAAGTTTTGTGTACTGTGTTTACCTTAACCCTTGTCCTGCTGAACCCGGATATACCCTGCCTTTGCAAACAGTGTAGATCCAGATCAGTTGGCTTCTTCAGAAGCCAACTGATCTGGATCTGCACTGTTTGCCATTATGTATATATAACTGTATCAACAATCTGGATACAGTAATCAGATTGGCAGAAAATTAGAAGTGGGCGTGGCATTTTAATTTATTCAGCATGACAAGGGTTAATCATTTGACTGGACATACCTGAGTAGATCAAACTGCTTTTAAGCAAGCGGTCTGATTAGATCTGCATATCACCAAGTATTTACTCGAAGTATTCGTACAAACAGGCTTTAAAAGCAGTAAAGACCTAGATCAGACACTGTGATTAGGGTCTACCTTTTTAGCCTCTCACCCAGTGGTATGTATTTTGGACACATCAACAGGTAGTAAATTGGAGTTGTTCACATTTTAGGACCAGTATGGTATGGATTTGAGGTGTCCATAGGGTATATATGGTACTCAGTTTCTTGGATAAGAATAGTGATGAGTGTTGTCTGAGTATTGTAGTCCTTACAACAGCGCTTATATCACAATATTTGTATCAAATCCTATGTCAGTCTGCTATATGTCAGTCCACATATAGTGGTACCTGAGCCTTGTTATGAGAAAATGGGATTGGAATATATAGAAAAAAAAAATTCCCAAATAGACTATACTTCCACGCAGTTTGATCCTTGAATACAATTTCTACAGAATAGATTAAGATGGAGAAAATATTACTGTTAAGCCGAAAGTGCCAAATCAGGTGCACAACTGCAGAAGATGAATTTTGATTTTTTTTATATGAGCCAGTGCATGACAAAACCTACAATAAGACCTATATGACCAGCAAAGACCCAGATCAGCCTGTACATCTACCCAGTACAGCAGGGGTTCTCGTTTGGAAGGCACATGCAATCAGCAAAGACTCTGATCAGACTGCGCAAATGCACAGTCTGATCTGAGTCTTCGCTGGTTGCACATGTCTTATTGTAGGTTTTGTCGTGCACGGGCTCATATATATTTCAGAGAAAAATAAGGCTTTGCATTTCAGATGATTCAAATGAAATGTCAAGTGTTAGTTTCTCTGAAATAATAATAATAATAAAAAAAAAAATAACTGGACTGTGTGAATATGCAGGCCTTTTCTACTCTGTTTGTCTTGATGTGCTCATTTCAGCTTTTGCAATGAAAAAAAAAAAAAGAAAATGTATCTTGCTTTCATGTTTACAACAGTAACTCAGGAAATTGTGTTTTTCCCACTTTCTACTACTTTCAATCAAAAACTGATTTGGTATGATCAGAAGTAATATTGTAGGTCAGGGAATTGATGAAATAATTTTTGTTTGGCTTTGTTTTCTGTTTGAGAAATACTATTTTTTTTCTAACAGTAGAACTAACAGAACATTGCTATGTTTCCATATCTTTTGTTATCAAAGTGTTTTTTTATGGGTAACCATTACGGAAACACGCCTATTTAAATATATAGAAAATTTCACCTCCAAAAATGGTAAATTTTCAGATAAAAACTCTGATATTTCTCATATTTCTGCTCAGAACATAGATTGTGGGTACTCTTTAGAACCGCCTCGGTGAGGCGGTTCTAACAAATACCCACAATCTATGTTTTTGAGCAGAAATAAGAAAAATAATGTATACCCCTGTAAACCCCAGTTTTACAATCTAAAAGTGGGGTTTAAGGGGGTCAAAATTATATAGGTATGTTTTCGTGATGACTTTTATTTCTTATTTTCTTTTGCAAAAAGTATTTCTCACATGTAAACCAGCAATGTTTGGCAAAAATATGCTGCAGAATTGATTGCATAATGCAAATTGTATGCATCCAGTTCATTGCGTATGTTTTCATTTTTTTCTAAGCATTCTTGGTACTTATTGCTTATCCAACTCTTATTTCTAAAATTTCAAAGGTTTAAATTTGGGAACAAACCATCAAGCCATCACACATATTTGGGCCACGCCAAGAGAAAAGCTGTCTTTGAGTATATGCATAATGCACAGATTCAGATTCATCCCACCCATTTGCTCTCCATTGATATGTTATACAGTCGACTCTCGTTATCTCGAGTCCAAAGCTGAAATGCTTCGAGATATCCACACCTAACATATCAGACTTGCAGAATTGAGGAAAAAATAAATCGAACTACCACATTTCCCAAATGAACATTTAATTTGACTCCTGAAGTTAGAGATATATTGAAAATATTTAGAAGCAATTTCTTCTCTTTTCTACAATATTTTGTTACTTGTTGTTAGATTTCCATGTTAAAACAGGGACCAGATTTTCACTTCGAGATAAGCGGTTATTCGAGATGAGCGAAGTCAAGATAACGAGAGTCAACTGTAGACTGTCCAATGATTCTGTTAGCAAAGCAAAGACCCCGATCAGACTGCACAGATGCGCAGGCTGATCTGGGTCTTCACTGTCCCCATATACCTGAAGACTTATTTTCACATGGCAGAGGCCCATATTTTTAAGATAAATCATCCATTATAGATTTCATATTAACTGATAAATTACATGAGTGGAAAGTCAGCCGATTTCTTCTCTTCATCATGTTACATTCAAGCACACATCTGCATAGATTATCTGTACCTGTATAAATTAATCCACTCCCACACCCTCTAGCATTATATACCTTGTACCTTATAGGACTCTGAGTACCTGCACCTGTATCTTATAATCTCCCTGCACCCAACCTTCATCCAATTATTTGTGCTGTGTAGCACTCCAGATTTTTTTGCACCTCTATATTATCCCCTGCCACACCCACCCATATACGATTTGTTATGTTTAGTGCCCCAGATTTTCTGCACCTATGTAATATCTCACCCCACACCTACCTCTATTATTTTATTTTACTGTTTTGCTCCCAAGTTTATCTGCACTTTGCCTGCCTCGGTGGCTCAGTTGGATGCGCCGTCCGACTGGAGACCAGGAGGTCGCGGGTTCAACCCCCGCCGAGGTCGGTAACATTCTTTCGTGGAGATTGATCATGAAATATTTTCTACGGTCATTCTCTCCCTTCCGCTGATTCAAGAAGGGCAGTTGTCAGTTTCTGGCAAAAGAATGTGCACAATACTGGTTAACCGCTTAGAGGACTAAGCCTGCCCAGTAAACGTGTGGTTAGGTAAACTGACCGCGCTCGACATGACCCCATTGGGTTGACTGGGCCGTAAAACCTCAACACAAACAATTATCTGCACTTATGTCTTATCCGACCACACCTACCCCTCTTCCGTTTTAGTGTTTTTAACACTCTTGTTTATTTGCACCTATATCATATCCCCTGCCTTAACCTCCCTTTTACCATTTTTGTTGTACAGCACTCAAGATTATCTGTACCTATATCTTATCCCCTCCCACACCCTAACCTCCACCATTTAGTAATACTATGTAGGACTCCAGAATACCTTTTCCTGCATTCTGTCCACTCCCACTGCCTCCCCTGCACCATTTATTTCTGCTGTCTAGCACTCCAGATTATCTGTTTGTCATTTTAAGGGTTTAAATCTTGTTTACAGATACATGCATTTTAATTCAGCATGCTTAGTGTTAACTGTATGTCTGAAAAACAAACAAGACCAAATGCCAGTAGTTTTATGTTGCTTCATGTTGTCTGACATTTTTTTACTTCTGAAAACATGTTCATGTTTTGTAAATCTGTTTATTTGTTTGTGACATTTTCACTTCTGAAAATTGGTTCATGTTTTGTAATTTTTTCTTTAATCCACTTACTTCTGGAAATTTATTCCAAAGTACTCATCTCAGTTATTATTTTGAAAGTTCTGAAAACTGTTCATGATTTTTTCTGACATTTTTTTAATTCTGAGAAGTGTTCATGATTTTAAATTTGTTCTCTTTTTTCTGACATTTTTTTCTTAGTTGTGAAAATCATTTCATGATTTGTTCTGAAAATTGCTTCATGATTTGTAAATCTGGTATTTTTTTGTTGACACTTCCTTTACTTCTGAAAATCTCTTCATGATTTCTTATGAAAATCGCTTTATGATTTGTAAATCTGTTATTTTTATGGCTATTTTTACTCCTGAAAATCATTTTATGATTTGTTCTGAAAATCTTCATGATTTGTAAATCTGTTTTTTGTTCTGATATTTTGTTCTTCTAGAAATCTCTTCATGATATGTAAAAGTCCTTATGTGTGTAAATATTTCAACTGCGCCATGACATATTGGGTCATTGAAACATATGTGAACAGTAAAATTTAATGCTCAGATCACTCTGCTCATCCCAGCAGTTTTATTACATTATGAAAATACGTCTATTCAAATATATAGAAAATTTCACTTCCAAAAACTGAAAATTTTTAGATAAAAAAAAAAAACTCTGATATTTTTCATATTTCTGCTGAAAACATAGAGGCGGTTCTAACGAGCACCTACAATCTATGTTTTTAACAGAAATAAGAAAAATAATGTATACCCCTGTAAACCCATGTTTTACTGTATAAAAGTGGGGTTTAAGGGGGTTAATATTATATAGGTGTGTTTTCGCAAATGACCCTCATGGGTTGATGCATCATGAAACCTGAACTCATCACTCCAGATATTGACATACTGGAATGGGTCTAATCTAAACCTTAAAGCACTAAGACAATTTATAGCAGATGTCATTCTAAAACTGATATCATTATTTTTCAGAGAAAATGAGACTTGACATTTCATGTGAAACATGAAATGTCAAGTCTCATTTTCTCTGAAAACATAAAAAAGATACAGTAGAATTCCATTTCTAAGACCATCTATGTTACTGCCTTGAAGTGGTCTTATTAGTGGGATGGTCTTTATATTGAATGAAGAAAAATAAAAACAAAAACATTAGGGACTGGCAAAGGCTGGTCTTAATAGCGGATTGGTCTTATTTTCAAGACCCCAGATCAGACAACACAGAACATGGCATCTGATTAGCATCTGTACTGTTTGCAGTTACTACAGAAATTTCTGTAAAAACTACATGTAATATTAATGAAAAACCAGACACTCCTTAAATTGGAAATGGACATGTCCATTGACAGAGGTAGAAGAGTCCATTAGGCATAAATGGATTGAGGGCTAACTGCCTTGACCCTCCTTATATTTGAAATGGACATGTCCAGTGAGGGAGTAAAGAGTCTATTAGGCATTTACGGATTAAAAGCTAACTGTGTGAATATGGACATTCAGCGTTCACTTATGTCTTAAAGACTTATTTTACAGGGTGTGGATCATTGTCAATAGTATTAATGGTATAATCAAATATATATTTTACTTTTGACTAAACACTTTATTTTTATCATATTCTAAGTCACTAGTTTGTTAGGTTAAGTTTTATCTGTAGGCTACATAGTTTGAGATAAGATGCTTTTTTTCACCTAAACAAATTTTCTGATATTTTTCTTTATTTCTTCACAAAAGTAGAATTTGAGCCAGTGCACGACAAAACCTACAATAAGACTTGTGTGATTAGCAAAGACTCAGATCAACCTGTGCATCCACACAGTCTGATCAGACTTTTTGCTAATTGCATATGCCTTCTATAGCCTTCAAGCTATCCAAAGACAGATGAACGAGAGCCCTTGCCATACTGGGTGGATGAACAGACTGATTTGAGTCTTTCCTGGTCATTCAGGTCACACTGTAGGTTTTGTCCTGTGCTGCCTCATTTGTGAATATTCATTGGAATTTCCTTGGCGATGCAATTCCACTGTGTATCCACAACATACTGTATTAATTTTGTTATAAGATGGGAGCTTATGGTTCCAATATTACCACAAATATATAAATCAGTCTCATGTAATTTAGCTATAAAGTACGGTTTTCTCTTCCAAAACAATCCTAAATATCTAGATCCGTCTGGATTGTTTTAGAAAAACCCGACTACACACACCCCCATCTTATAACAGAAGAAATACGGTACTTGTTCATGGAGTAATAAGAAAATATTTATGTGAATACCTTCTTATCTAGAGCTTTGAGGCTAGTTTTGTTGTATATTTTAAAATAGTTCTTTTTTTATTTTAGTTTTAACTTTTAACCCTTGTCATGCTAAATAAATTAAGATGCTATGCCCATTTCTAATTTCCAGCCAATCAGATTACTTGATCCAGGTTTTTGATAGAAATTCACATATTTAATGATTAAACAGTGCTGATCCAGATCAGTGGGCTTCTTTAGAAGCCAACTGATCTGGATCTGCACTGTTTGCTAAGACAGGGCATGTCGTGTTTAGCAAGAGAAGGGTTAAAATAGTTCTTTTTTATTTTAGTTTTAACTGTTAACACACTACAGGTGAAAATTAGCCCTTTTTGTTATCATTATTTTTCTTGAAAACAGCGCTCGTTGCTCCATTCAGGTTGTCTCTTAATTTTACTCTGAAAGCCGCTCAGGATTTCATTTTAGTTGTCTTATGAAAGACACATGGGCTGCGTCAAGCTAAAAAGTGCCTTCGAACATGTGCAAAATGGGCAGATTGAGATCATCCTGTGCATACACAAAGTATCATTCGAGCCCATTGATACTTTATCTAGTATCCAATGGTTCTGTTAACACACACTGAATGCCCTGATCAGACTGTGTAGATGCGCAGGCTGATCTGGGTCTTCACTGCCTGCATGTGCCCAAAGACTTGTTTTATACATGGCGCAGCCCACATGACCAAAAATTTGTGCATATTTTCAGAGAAAATTAAGAAGAATATTGTTTACTGTTGGCTGCTAATTGTAGCTTGTTGTGGAATATACCTTAACATTTTTCCTAGCATAATTTGTCTATATATGAGTCTCATTTACAACTTCCAGATTTTTTTGTGAAACACTATTTTTCGAAATTTAACCCTCAAATTAACTCCATTTTAAAATTAACTTCATAGAAATTAGGATTTCATAAATAACACAGAAACCTCGAACCATTCCTGAAATTTGTTATGGACCAGTTTTACTTTGTGATCATCAAAAAGCATCTTTTTACTCTGTGCCATATTTTTTCCTTGTTTAAAAGGTATTTTCCCCATTGAAAATTAAAGATTTTTGTATAATAATGAGCAAATAACTGCTTGTCCCATGAACTTTGAATTTAAAAAACTGTTATTTTTTAAAACTTCGTGTTTTAGCATAAATGGGACTGGATAAATTTGGTGCATTTTTTGCCATGTTGTGCAAGGGAGACACTTTGTGACTTCCTCTTTGCTTTCCTGCTCACCAAACCCTTTCTAGAAAGGAGTCTACTCTAGTAGGAAAGAATTTGCTCCCAAAGGGAGCAAATTCTGTCCTCATAGAGTAGACTCGTCTCAGAAGGGAGGTAAAACAGTTGTAACATAGTTTTTTCCCCTGAAAGTTTGTCAGTTCTCCATTAGTAAATGCACTGCCAAATGTGTCTTAAAGAACACCTCTGAATAAAGACCACTTTCCAACAGAAGCAGGCCATTTAGGTATCTTATTAGCTCACCTGAGCTATGCTCAGGATGAGCTATAATGATCACTTTTTGTCTTTCATTCGTCCGGTTGTCCGTCCATTAGCACTTTCAAACGACAACTCCTCCAAAGCCATTGAAGTGATTTGTCCCTAACTTGGTAAGAATGTTGCTTGGGTTGGGCCTTAAAAATAGCTAAAATTATGGTGATCTGCCCTTTGGTTTGGTTGCCATGGCAACAGAAAGCTCCCATAGACTAAGAATGGGAAAATGGTTAAATTGCATTTTCTCAATAACCAGTGAAGTGATGTGAACCATATTTGGCAGTTATGATCATTGGATGATTGTCTACCCAGTTCATGTGTTTTATTACCAATGGCCATTTTGTTTGGTTGCCATGGCAACATTAAATTTCAAGAAAAGAATTTTTTTTAAATGACATCTCCTCCAAAACCACTGAAGCAGTATGACTCTAATTTTGTACAAATGTTGCTTTGGTAAAGACAATTCAAATAGCTAAAATTATGATGATCTGCCCTTTGGTTTGGTTGCCATGGCAACAAAAAGTTCCCATAGACTTATAATGGGAAAATGGTTAAATTGCGTTTTCTCCATAACCAGTGAAGTGATGTGAACCATATTTGGCAGTTGTGATCATTGGATGGTTGTCTACCCAGTTCATGTGTTTTATGACCAGTGGCCATTTTGTCTGGTTGCCATGGCAACTTTAAGTTAAAAAAAAGGACTTTTTTTAAATGACATCTCCTCCAAAACCACTGAAGCAATATGACTCGAATTCTATACAAATGTTGCTTGGGTAAGGACAATTCAAATCAGCATAAATTGTGGTGGTCTGCTTCTTGGTTTGGTTGCCATGGCAAGAGAAAGCTCCCATAGACTTTTAATGGAAAAATGATTAAATTGCATTTTCTTCATAACCAATGATTTGATGTGAGTCATATTTGGCAGTTATGATCATTGATGATTTTCTTCCCAGTTTGTGCATTGCATGGTCATTTTGTTAGGTTTCCATGGCAACATTAAATTTAAAAAAAAAAAAAAAAAGATTTTTTTTAACGACTACTCTTCCAAAACCACTGCAGCAGTAGGACTCTAATTTGGTACAAATGTTAAATGGGTGAGGGCAATTGAAAATAGCTATAAGTCTGCCAATCTGCCTCTTGGTATGTTGCCATGGTAACAGAAAACTTCTATAGACTTATAATGAGAAAATGGTTAAATTGCATTTTCTCCATAACCAGTGAACAGAACCATATTTGGCAGTTATGATCATTGGATGATTGTCTATCCAGTTTATGTGTTTTATGACCAGTGACGATTTTGTTTGGTTGCCATGGCAACATTAAATTAAAAAAAAAAATTAAATGACAGCTCCACCAAAACCACAGTAAGCAGTGTTGCAAATTTCATTACTGCTTATGAAGAATCAATAAAACCGAGACTCCCATTTTCTAATCTGTTGTTTCTCAAGGCAATCTTTTTTTATGTTTATTATATTTCCCTGCCCCTGTGCTGTTTACATGTATAAAATCATGACATTGTTAAACAACTCTTCGGAAACCACTTAGCCAATTCCCTCCAAATTTCACATTGATCCTACTGTTGAAATGTGATTAAGAGTTTGGTCAAATCATCACGCTTCATTGACTGTCCTGCCCATATATTCTTCTTCAAAACTAAGAACTGCTTAAATGATGATCCTTTCATTAGTTGCAATGATAGGATTGGAAAAATGTTACATAACATCTGCATATCTGCAATGGCTGTGTCACTCAGGTGAGCGAGCCGTGGCCCACGGGCCTCTTGTTTAACATTAACCATTCATTGGTTTTAACCACTGAGCAAAGACCACAATGTTTTAAACTCTCTTTGATGGCATTTCTTTGGCTGTGTGTAATAGATTTGGGAAGAAAACATACTTGTCATATACATGTATACCAAAACTGTTTTTGTACACTATTGCTGCAATCCTCAAAAAAAGCATGTTTGTCAGCCATTGTATTGTAACTGGAAATAGGTGGCAGGGTCTTAGTGACTTTCTTTATCAGTAAAGGGAAATGGATATAATTTCAGGGGAGACAATATCCCTCAAAATTGTTTTGTCTCTCTTCAATAGCTTAACAAGCTTGTTAATGGCAAACCCGTTAAATGTTGTAGCTAAGGTATTTTCAAATACATTGATATTTTTGCTGCAAAAATTATTAATGTATTTGCCATATTTTAAGATAGAAATTTTAATGTCATATTAGCTAACAACTTCATTAAGCTTTGAACAATTGGGCCCTGTATGTTTATAGTTAATGTATTATTCAGTAGCATTAGCCCTAATCAGAATATGCAGCTGAAGTTTTGTGCTGGTCCTCTGTGTAATAATGTTGTCAACAGGGTTACTTTATTGTATGTGTTTATACCATATTCAACTGAATTACCACACAGTGTGCTAAAGTTTTTTTCAGAATTAATGAAAAACTTATAGTAACTAGTAACAGTGTTTTCAGAAAAAACAGATGTCCTCGCACCACAAATTTTCAGTTTTACTACTGCTGTGACCATAAAAATTAGATCAAGGTCACCAAATCTAATCAGTTCTTTGTTATGTCCCAATAAGATATCCATGAAAATTTGGTAAGAATCCAATCACTGGTTCTTAAGATATTGTGAAGACAAGAAAGTGTGACACCAGTGCCAATGCAAGCAGGATCTGCACCAAAAACAAAATGCCCCACCCCCCCACCCTCCCCATAGGTGGGATGATGTAAATATCAACCTGATATGGGCATAGTTTAATTTAAAGAAAGATCAACAAAGGACTTCATGAGGGGCATATTTAATGATGCTTGTGTGATATTTTTTTCTCATTATGCCCCACCACAAAAAGTAGCGAGGTTTTTGTTATTGAAATTTTGAGTGTCCATCCGTCTGCCATCAGCGCTTCCATCATTTGTGTCTGCACCATAACTCTGATACCATTAAAGATATTTTCACCAAACTTCATACAAATGTAGAAGCACCATGAGACGATGTGCAGAACATATGAACTGTAACTCTGGTTTGCCTACTTTTGGAGTTATTGCCCTTTGAATATTGATCATAGCCATTTCTACCATGTACTTGTGTCCACTCTGTAATTTGAAAACCGTTGGAGACATTTTGATGAAACTTCTCACAAATGTGAAGCATCATGACACAACATGCAGAACACAAAAACTGTAACTCTGGTTAACCTACATTTGGAGTTGCAGCCCTTTGAACATAGTAGATATTTAAAATAGCCATTTCTACTATGTACTTGTGTCCACTCTGTAAGTTGAAAACCATTCCAGATATTTTGATGAAACTTCTCACAGATGCAAAGCATCATGAGACGAGGTGCAGAACATTTGTGTCTGCACCATAACTCTGATACCATTAGAGATATTTTCACCAAACTTCATACAAATGTAGAAGCATGTGCAGAACAAATGAACTGTAACTCTGGTTAACCTACTTTTGGAGTTATTGCCCTTTTAACTTTGAAAATAGTGATTTCTGTAATGTATTTGTGTCCTTTCTGTAACTGGAAAACTGTTGGAGATATTTTCTTGAAACTTTATGCATGATAGAATTTGCATAACTCAAGAACTTTAACTCTGACTTACCTGCTTTTGGAGTTACCACCCTTTGAACATTGTCAACAGTGATCCAAGTCACATACGTGTGCCCTTTCTATAACTTGAAAATGGTTTCAGAGATTTTCTTGAAGCCTTGCAAAAATGTAAAGGGACATAACATGTAGAACACATTTTATTTTTGACAGAGTTATGGCATTTGCTTGATGTAAGTGCAGTGGCGGGGCATGGTGCAGTGCTTGCAGCACTTTTATTTTCTTTATAAGGCATATATTATGGGTACTCATTTGAATTGTCAATGCAATTAAAATGAGTACCAATAACATATGCTTTTATAAAGAAGTTGATAAAAGTACACAGGCTGTAATCTGGAGACTCAGAAACTGCTTGTCTGTATGCTTATAGGGATATGTGCTGTAATCCTGTCAAATACGATATATGCTTTTGTGTCTTTCATATGTTAAAAGCGTTTTCGCACTGTCATTTTCCTCTGTTTGAGGACTTGACCTAATATAACCATTCACATCAACCATATAGAAAATGACCTTATGGCCTATGTGACCAGCATATATCATGATCATTCTGTGCATATGCAGTCTGATCAGGGTCTACGCAGCATAGAATGTCGGTCCACATGAGTGAAAGTCCCAGAACTCTTCAATATTGAAAATCCACTTTTTAGAATACGAAAATTACCTTTTCCTCACACTTTATATAGGACGAAAAATCTTCTCAAGACTGAATTCAGTATTAATACTGATAATTTTCACCCATGTCTATATGGTAATGCATTCTAACATGACATTATTGCATAAAAAGCAGTGTCGCACATAATTAACAGCCGTGCATTAACCGGCGAAAAGCCTTGTATTAACAATGCAATTTATGCGCTGTTAATGCACAGCTACGCAACTTTCAATATGATTGTACCGGGGCCTCAGATTTGCTGTCGTTGCGAGATGTGTACTGCCCGGCCCTGGAACAAGCGTAGTCCGTAAAAAATTGCATTTGCGAGTCATCGGTGAAAAGGCGAAACAAAATAGTGCAAGAAATAATGCGAAGTGTAGCAAATGTTTTCGGTTTTTATGCAATAATAGCGATAGAACATTGTTTTTCAATGCATTAACATTCACCAGGTCCCTAGGGAGGTGTTGAAAACCACGGCCTCCAGCCTCGGTTTTCAACACCTCCCTCAGGACCTGGCGAATGTTAATGCATGAAAAACCATATTTGATTCCTATATTAATATTTTCCCATTTAGCCTAATAGAAATGTCACCCTGATCAAACTACAATAATTCACGTCAACATAGTGCATACTAAAGGGCACATGGAAACATTTACTTTTCATGACATCCGCTGCAAAAGCCTTCTTTGGAAAACATTGCAACAATGTTAATTTTCCTTTCTATATCATGTTATAGTCGGAATAATTTTTCTCTACTGTGAATTATTGTGACTAAGGCATGGTGTTGTTGGGCAGATGTGCATATAAATTCACTCTGACTTTTCTGTCATGAATTAATACTTTGCAATCTGCCCTCCAACACCATGTATTGTTCGCGACAATTCACAGTAGAGAAAAAATATTTCTTAAATAATAAAATAGATTCAGTTCAGATTTGACTCATAAGTTTATACTGACTAGTTAGGAGATCTGTTGTTTTGAGGGGATATTTTGTAAGTACATGTACATCACAATCTCTTTATAACACTATTGCTTGGATCCAATGCAAAAAAAAAAAAAAAAACATGTTAACTAAACATCAGTGTTGTATCCAAACAAAAATATATACATTGTATAGAAAAATGAAACTGTGGTGTATCCAAGCAAAAATGCATGGATTATATTGAAAAATGATCATAAATGGTCATTTTGCTATATAATCTTAACATTTTTGTTTGGATACAATATTTTTGGAGTCTACCTTTAAACTGTCTTATATCCAAAAGAATCTTATAATGAGTCATGTTATAAAGAGTTTGCAGTGTGTTGCTTATGGCTGTTTCTAGTTTGAACATGTTAGTGGCAGGGTATCACACTACAGGGTTTTATGGTGCTTTTATTTTCTGCTCAAGGCGTGTCTTCCCTATGATTGCTGCCAAAAGAACATGGTGTAGAAATGGAGTCTTTATTAACTTGTATTCCTCAATAAGACTTGGTTTTTTCAACCATACTATGCTCGTTCATCTTCATTGTTTTTAAGCAGTATTTATTAATTGTTTGGAGCCAGTTTTTAACCAGTTGCTTTGTGTAAACTTGTTTTGTTATGTTTAAATGTACATCAAAATATTATCAGCATTGTCTAAATTGACTTGTTTTTTCTCTCGGCTTGATTATTCTGCGTAGAACAGCCACAAATGCTGACACTGCTTATTTCTAATTTCCCAACATTGACTACTATACAGTCATATGTACTTCACTCAGCTTGACTGTTAACCCTTGGCCTGCTGAATAAATTAAGATGACACGCCCATTTCTAATTTTCAGCCAGTCAGATTACTTTATCCAGATTGTTGATATAAATTCACATACTTAATAGCAAACAGTGCAGATCCAGATTAGTTGGCTTTCAGAAGCCAACTGATCTGGATCTACACTGTTTGCAAAGGCAGGGTATATCCAGGTTCAGCAGGACAATGGTTAAGTTCTCAGCACTGAATATAGTCATCTGTACATCCTCACCTCAGCATTGACAAGCATAGTTGCCTATACTTCACGAGTATTTTGTTCTCAGCATTGGCTAGCATACAGTTGCCTATACTTCACTCGAGTATTTTATTCTCAGCATTACCTAACATACAGTTGCCTATATGTCACTTATGTTGATATTTTGTTCTCGCAAATAACTGCCATAGTTGCCAATACTTTGCTTAAGTAGTCATTTCTCAGCATTTACTAAGCGACAGTGGTCTGTACTTCACTTACTTTGAATATTCTGTTCTCACAATTGACTACCATACAGTCATGTGTATTTTACCCACCTTAGGTGTTAAGTTTTCAGCCTACAGCCAGATTAGATGGCATTTGGCTCTCTTTCCCCATATATAAAGTGGGAGGGGACATTCATTGGAAAGGGGATTTTTATTAGATACTTTTTTACTTGACAAGGTGCAGTTAGCATCTGTGCCATCTGATCAAGGCCTTTGCTGTCAACTGAAAGAATCATTGGATCCTATAGAATGTATGAGTGGAGAGCAAAGATGATACTTTTACTCATGAGCAGAACGATCTGAATTAGGGGATAACTGCTTTCAAATTTGGCATTTGGGGAGGTAAATCGGCGGTTTTACGGTTGGAAATTTCGTTTTATAGCCCCCCCCCCCCCCCCCCCCACCACCACCACCACCACCACACACACACACCCTCACAAAGGATAAAGAAAAATTGTGTTTGATTATACAGTTTCCAATGTCAAGCCGCAGCCATTGATTGTCATCACCAGATCCAATGAGCTACTTGCGCAGCTTGGCATTGAGGATCTGGACCTCATACTGAAGGAGAGAAGGCTCCACTAGTATGGACATGTCACACGCTCCAATGGTGCAGTCAAGACAGCCTTTTGATCTACAGGCTGATGGAAAGCATGGGCCTGGCACAGCTGACAGAGAGGGATTGCAGAGAGTGGAAGCTCTCGGCCATCGACCCTCATGAAAGAAATACAATTTTTTAAAGCTGACAGCTTCTATGATATGCATGTATACAATTGGCTGCATGATTCTTGAAAACAGCCATGTCGAATGCAATGGCAAGTAGTAAACTTAGATGTGGCACACAAGTAGAACAAGAGGCCCACCTGCCAATTGTGCTAATGGAGAATTGTTAGAAATTGATAATGGAAAAAAGAAAGGAAAGCATGCACTAGGCTGTAGCGGGGGCATTTGTTATCCAAACTAGTGGAAAAACACAAAATATGATCATCATGGTTCCCAAATGCTTCCTGCCAAATTTGGTTCAAATCCCTTCAGCAGTTCTGGAGAAGAAAATTTTTGAAGGGTTTTTACCATATATGGGCCAAAGCAACTTAACCGATAAGCAGGTTTTCATAAATAAAAGGAACATTTCTATAAAGTTTTGGTCGAAATATCTTCGAAAAATGGCATTTACTGCCAAACAGTTGACAGTTGGTTTTCTCCATTAAAAGTCAATGGAAACTTTAAGTTGCCATAGCAACCAAACTAATAGGCTGATTTTCATAAAAAAACAAACTTTCATTCCCTAAGCCCAAGGATGCTACATGTAAAATTTGAGCCCAATCAGACCAGTGGTTCCAGAGAAGATTTTTTAAGGTATTTTTAGTTACTTTTTTGCATTTTGGTTACCATGGCAACCAATAATGATAAGCAGTGGCATAAAAGCATATGGTTATTAGAAAAATATTAAAAGAAACATTTTTAAACAAGAGGCCCACGGGCCACGGTTCGCTCACCTGAGTGACAAAGCCACTGCAGACATGCAGATGTTCCCAATAATATATGCAAAGACTCAGCCATAAGGCATCCTGGGTTTTGGAGAATAAGATTTTTAAATGTTTTTTCCCATACAAATGCATAGGGAAGCAAACTTGTACGACCATTATTTTAGCAACTTTGGTAGACCTCCTGTCCCCAATGATTTAAGCAAAGATTCAGCCCCAAGGCATCCTCTGTACTGGACGAGAAGATTTTTAAAGGTTTTTACCATATATGGGCATGGCGGCCATCTTGGTCACTGGACCGCGACCATTTTAGCAATTTTTCGTTCCCCCAACCTAAGAAGGCTCTATATGAAATTTGAGCAAAATTGGCTCAGGAGCTTCAGAGGAGAAGTCGTTTGAAAATGTTAACGGACGGACAACGGACGACGGACGAAAAGTGATCACAATAGCTCATCCTGAGCATAGTTCAGGTGAGCTAAAAAGTTTGGTCAAATTATCTTCAACTGTTTGGCAGTAAATACCATTTTTCAGTTCTTTTCCATTATAAGTCAATGAAAACTTTAAGTTGCCATAGCAACCAAACTGATTAACCGATTTTCATAAAAAACACAAACTTTCATTCCCTAATCCCAAGGATGCTACATATAAAATTTGAGCACAATCGGCCCTGTGGTTCCGACGAAGAAGATTTTTTAATGTATTTTTAGTTATTTTTTGCATTTTGTTTACCATGGCAACCAATAAAAATAAGCAGTGGCATAAAAGCATATGGCTATTAGAAGAATATTAATAGGAACATTTGTATAAAATGTTTGGTCAAACTAACTACAACTGTTTGGCAGTTAATGCAATTTTTCCATTTTCCCCATTATAAGTCAATAGAAACATACGGTTGCCATTCATAAAAAACACAATGTTTTGTTCCCCCTGCCCAAGGATGCTACAGATAAAATTTGAGCCCAATTGGCCCAGTGGCTTCAGAGATGTTGTTTGAAAGTGTGGACGACGACGGACGGACAGACGACAGAGCCTTGCTATACTAATACCTCACATGAGCCTTTGGCTCAGGTGAACTAATAAATCTGTATCTAAGGAGGTTTTCGATTTTTTCCAAAAATTGATATTTTTATCATAGATTTTCAAGAATACGAGGGATTATTATCTTTAAGTAGAGGACTAAGCCTGCCCAGTAAAAGTGTGGTTAGGTAAACTGACCATGCTCGACATGACCCCATTTGGTTGACTGGGCTGTAAAACCTCAACACAAACAAAATACCCTATTGGCACAGATGTGCTTGAGCAGTCATTGTAGACTCACTCTGGACAACAGAATCCAGCATTTTCATCTAGATCAGCAGATAGTAGAACAGACAAGGTAAGGAGACAAGGAATGCACCAATTAACCTGCTGAACCCTGCTGAACCCAATTAACCTGCTGAACCAATTAACCTGTTGATCTTGCTGAACCCGGATATACCCTGCCTTTGCAAACATTGTAGATCTAGATCAGTTGGCTTCTTCAGAAGCCAACTGATCTGGATCTGAACTGTTTGCCATTATGTGAATTTATATCAATAACATGGATCAAGTAATCTGATAGGCTGAAAATTAGAAGTGGGCATGGCTTCTTAATTTATTCAGCAGGACAAGGGTTAAGATATGGGTATTGTAATATAACAAGAGAAACACAGTTTATTTTAGTTTCAAGTTTATTTATTTTTATTCAAAGTTTTTTTTTTATAATTTTATGAGGTGGTGTCGGTCCACACCCAAAGCAACAAATTCAAACACTTAAAATACATGTAACATAAATGAAAATCAGGCCAATCTAGGCTTAGCTATTTAATGGGAAACCAGTACCCTTTCAATGAAGGTAACTTTGTCAAAATTGTTTTGTGTGTCTTCTGTAAATGGGTATTTTCTATTCTGAAAATGGTTCTACTCTGAAAGGAATAGGGGTTTCAGTCTATAATAAAAGAAAAACGAATTGGCAAACCATGTAGATCCCGATGAGATGGCTCCTTATCAGCGGTCTCATCTGGGTCTAGCCTGTTTTGCACAGGTATCTGTATTGGCCTGTGGGGCTGAAGGGGTCAAATAATGCTCTATGTGAGGAAAAAGGGCCTTATTACTATTACTGACCACTTAATCTCAGATCAGCCTGCAAATTCACAACATGCCTACAAAATTAATGGCTATTTTAATATATGTCAACAGATAAGATGCAGATAGTACTTGCAAAGATGCATGGCATAGCAACAGATAAGGCGCTTTTTTTTATCCGAAAAATGCTGATATCTTTCTTATTTCTCGACGAAAACATATGTTGTGGGTACTCATTAGAAGTGCCTCGCCGAGGCGCTTCTAATGAGTACCCACAACATATGTTTTCATCGAGAAATAAGAAAAATAATATGTGGATACCCCCTCTTATCTGTAGCTATGGCATGGGCTGATCTGGACTTCATTGCATAAATATCGTAGCCTATTGACAGCTTCTCGTTGGGTATCAAATACAACTGTTATATGATTCACATATTTAATCTTTACATATTCACGGTATAATTAGAAGATTACTTAATGTTGTTTGTTGTTTTCTTCAGAATTATGGCTTGAAAAATCACTCAAACTGTCCCAAAACATATTATCTGAAAATTTCCAACCCCTCCTTTTTTTCAGAAAAATTAAGAAAACTACTTCAATGTCAATTTAGCATGCTAAAGGTGAATTACTGAAACTTATTATACTGTTCTACAGTGTGCTACAATAAGAGATACAAAATTTAAGATCTAAATAAGAAAAACACCAGGTCCGAGCTCAAATCTGTACAAACCATCAAAAAACGACACTTTTTTTTTAGACCAAAAATGTTGATATTTTTCTTATTGCTTAATGAAAACATATGTTGTATGTAGTCATTACAGTGAGGCACTTCTAATGAGAATCTACAACATATGTTTCCATTGTGAAAATTTCTGAATAGTCCTCTTATTTATGTTACAAACTGGGGTATCCTATCAATATATCTTTCAGTATCCTGTTAATGCTAATTTTAAACAGAATTAGCTGTACAACATGTCATCATAACATTAGTTTTTACCTGTTTTACCAACACATTAGGCAGAGAAGTAGACTGTTCCCTAACACTTTAATTGACATTTTAATTGACAGCACAGATCTGCAATATATAGGGCAGTTGTGGTATAGAAGACTAAGCTATTTCTGTAAAATGGGATAAACTGACAATTTGCTCAAATTGTGTATCATAGAAAGAAATTATGGGAGTTTTCTTAGGTAATGGTTATAAGTGCTGTAAGAATATCTGACATTTGTAATCTTTACCACTCTGGTTAAATTAAGCAGATGACAAACTGATGACTCAAGTCCTGTTCTCTGGTATGTAAAATGTCAAATCCTGTTTTCTGGGATAATAAGAAATGTCAAATCCTGTTTTTTGACAAAAATAAGGAAAATATTTCAGTATGTCATCGGCTGAAAATTTTACCCAGAATGTTAAGAGAGCACTGAACTGTATCAGTTGAGCACTGAATTGTATCAGTATGAAAATCAAATACAATTCTTATAAAAAATATTTGACCAAAAAGCACTGATACTTATTTTTATTCTTCCATGAAAAACTAATTAATGAGTACACACATTAAGCATTTTTATGGAGAAATACCAAAATCTTCATACCCCTCTTACCTAGACCGAGACCCTAATGAGCAAACTGCAGAAAAAATACAAGTTGTTTCAAAAATCTTTGAGCCTGTGCTGTACATGACTTTAAATGTAGAATTTGCTGTTACAAAACAAATATATTATGGCAGATAAACTGGGCTAAAGCAAGTGTAACACATTCATCTGAAAACCTGCAATATAGTTCTGGAAACCAGTCCTAACTTTTTTTGCTTTTTTTTTTTTTTTCTTATGAATTATCAATTAATATTCAGGTCCTAATATTTTTTTTAACGAATTATCAATGAATATCCAGTAACCAGATATATTTACATAAATTCTGTGTCCTTTCAACCTAACTTAAATTAGAAAACATATTCATCATTATATAACTCTTGATCAGAGGAAAACCAAATAAAAGATTTTTACATGGAGAAATGGGAAAAATATTGACACCTTTTGGTTAAAAAATGTATCTTATCTTATAAAATATACCAATGGATTATCTAATCTACTAATCATGATTCTGTGTCCCGATTTTGTTATTACAGTTTCAAAAGAATATATCGCACCATACTTTAATGTCAAAGAAACCTTAACATCCATACACTCCTATGTATATATTCTATATTCATACTTTACATATGTACATCATATCTACATATAGGTAAATGCAAAAAAAGAACACGCAATTTAAAAAATATCACAATCGTTAATGCATTATTGCAAAAAATACAAAATTAACATACAGGCAGAAACTTGTTAATGAGGAGTATCTGATAATAATTCTGGGATAATTTTTTTCTTATTTCTCCACAAAAATATGTTGTGTGTACAACCTATGTTTCTGTGGAGAAATTGAGAAAATTATCCAAGAAATGGGATAATTTTTATTTCACCATAAAAACATATGTTGTGGGTGCTCATTAGAAGCACCTCACAGAGGTGCTTCTAATGAGTACCCACAACATATGTTTTTATGGAGAACTAGAAACTATCATCCAAGAATTATCATCAAATACTCCTCCTCAACAAGTCCTCTGATATATGAATCAAGCCCTTCTGAACAGACATGCCCTATTGACCTTGGTCACAAATATCTTAAGATTTTCTGTTTGGATGGTGATTTGCAGTAAAATTCTGCTATTAAGACCACTCAAAAAGAAAACCACTTCGCTATTAAGAGCAGATTTTGCCACTCCAAACTAGTTTCTTTCTTATTATTTTTTATTCAATATTAACCCTTGTCATGCTGAATAATTTAAGATGCCATGCTCACTTCTAATTTTCAGTCAAAAATCAGATTACTTGATCCAGATTGTTGATATAAATTCACATACTTGATGGCAAACAGTGCAGATCCAGATCAGTTGGCTTCTTCAGAAGCCAAGTGATCTGGATCTACACTGTTTGCTAAGACGGGGCATGTCGTGTTCAGCAAGAGAAGGATTAAGACAGCCCCTCTAATAAGCCCACTTTTGGGAAGTCCCAAAGATGATCTTAACTCTGGCCCTGCTGAACCTCAATATACCCTACCTTTGCAAAGTGTATATCCGGATCAGTTGGCTTCTTCAGAAGCCAACTGATCTGGGTCTGCACTGCTTGTCATTAAGTATGTGAATTGTATTAACAACATAGATCAAGTTATCTTCTTCAGAAGCCAACTGATCTGGGTCTGCACTGTTTGTCATTAAGTATGTGAATTGTATTAACAACATAGATCAAGTTATCTTCTTCAGAAGCCAACTGATCTGGGTCTGCACTATTTGTCATTAAGTATGTGAATTGTATTAACAACATAGTTCAAGTTATCTGATTGGCTGAATATTAGAAGTGGGGGTGGCTTAGTTTATTTTGCATGGCAAAGGTTAATAGTGGAATATTACTGTATTTGCTATGAAACAAACACCGCTTTCCTTTACACGTCTGGAGCATAAATATCAAACACATAATTATGCATATGCAGGAGATGAAGTTTTAACCCTTGTCCTGCTGAACCCGGATAAACCCTGCCTTTGCAAACAGTGTAGATCCAGATCAGTTGGCTTCTGAAGAAGCCAACTGATCTGGATCTGCACTGTTTGCCATTAAGTATGTGAATGTATAGCAAAAATACGGATCAAGTAATCTGATTGGCTGAAAATTAGAAGTGGGTGTGACATCTTAATTTATTCAGCAGGACAAGGGTTAAGCAAAGAAAACCTAAAATTTGCCATGCCTGCTAATATTGATTCTCAATAGAGGTAAAACAATTCATTGAAACTGTATCATATCACGATACTTTTTCTGATTATACGCATATCGTATCGTGGGGCTAGTATCGTAATACGTAACAATATGCCCAAAAATACAATTTCCAAAGAAAATAATAGCTTTAACATGTTTCAAGACCACTTTTATAACAAGTTACAAAGATCTAAAATGTTATAGAAATACAATGATCACTTATAAGACAAACAGAGGCATCTTACACAAGCACTGCTACGCAAGGATGAACCTCTGAGAGGGTTTTGAACCTAAAGTCGAACTTCACTGGCTCGAACTCGGTAGGCTCGAACACCACGTTTAGGTCGAACTGACTTTCCAGTCCCCGCAAAATCCCCGTTCATTTTAACTAAACATGCCACCCTTGGCTCGAACAATGATGGCTCAAACGTACGAACCCAAAGATTGGTCCCTAGAGTGCATTTTCTATGTAAAATACCACCGATGGCTCGCACTAATTACCTTGTTAGAAATCCTATGTTTAATCAATCAAGATCACTCAGGTGCGGGATCAGTATCATAAGATGCTTTCATATTGACAAAGCATCTTGCCAAAACAGCTGTTTACATAACACAGGTTAAGGCCACCCTTTGATCAACTGGTCAATCGATTAATGTTGAGAGGTTGTCAATTTAAGTTGACTGGCAAGAAACCGTGCCTTTTGCCATTTGCAAACACCAAAGGAGTGGATCAGCCTGCGATTCTGATCAGTCTAATTTAAACCTTCATTGTTCGCTGCTTTGTCAGTACAGTGCATGCTGTCTTCAAGTTCCGCATTTCAGGACTCCAGCGGTTTTATAAGCTGAGCAAGCTGGTTTGGGTCTTAGCTAATGGGAACTTTTCTCGTGACTAGACTAAATACAGATTGTACCTCTTTTACAAAGTTTGCTTAATGTCCATGCTTGTTATTTTCATCTTTTCATTTGTAAATAAAATTAAAAGACAGATTTATTATTGTTGTCTTATTTTATCTCCCTGAAAGTGCAAAAGGTATAAGTGGCTTAAATTATGACCGATAAATATACAGGAAGTCACCGAAATTACCGTAGCTATGACAGAAAATCATAGAACACAAAGATGGATCTTGCCAAGTTGGTATTCAATGGCTCAAAGTACCAATCGGTCGAACTTTTTTTGGTGGTTCCACGAGTTCAAGCCATCAAAGTTCGACTGTATTTTCCATAAGCATTAAAACTTTCAAGCTGTGACTTATGCATGAAAATAGTACCATGATAAATATCTTATTGTGAGGCAAGTATCGCGATACATATTGTATCGTGAGGGAACTATAGTTACAAACCTAATTCTCAGGAAAGACAACCCTGTCAAAATTGCTTTTTCTCCCTTTTGAAAAAGGTCCATACTGAAAGAAATTTTTCATTTTAGTGAATCCTTTTTCAGAAGGGGGCTGATGTGCAGGAAAGCAAACAGGAAGTCAAACAAGTTGTCTCCTTTACAAATAATGGCAAAAAATCTACCAAGTATATCAAGTACCCTTAACGTTACTTTCCTATATTCAGGAAATCATCTGAAATTGCTTGAAGAGTGCTTATCACAACTGCAGCCGACAACATTTTGAAAATTATTATTATTTTTTTTTTTTCTTGCTACTTCATGTGCATTATCTGCCGGCAAACAATTCACACAAAGTTTCAAGCCTGCTAGGCTAATTCACAAATGACAAACTGATGATAGTTTTCTTATTTTCCCAGAAAATAAGAGAAATATTATGTTTGTCTAGAGAGCGGCAGGGGTTCAGGATTAAAGTGATCAGTCTTGGTGGTTGATGGTCAAGATGTATTGTGTGGAATATCCATACTCACATGCATGTCTGATGCAACATTCTGGGCCCACTTCTTCAAAGCAGTACTAGCTTAACCCTTAAAGTGCCAAGAAAAACTGCATCTGAAAATGTCGTCTGTTTATGTCGTCTGCTGAATATTCTTGCAAACTTTTCAAACCTATTTTTTGCATACCGGCAAACAGTGTGGACCCAGATCAGTTACTGATCTGGGTTCACACTGTTTGCAGAAATGACTTTTAAAATCACAAGCAGAAGACAAAGATGACAATAGTTGTGACTGGCGCTTTGAGGGTTAATAATGCTAAACATGCTGGGAAAAAAATTCAGCAGTTGACATTTTGAAAAAAAATTTTCCCTTTTTTTTTTACCCAGAAAATAGGTTTGACATTTCATGCAAATTGTCCTCAATGGGGACAATTTGAATGAAATGTCAGACCTGTTTTCTGGGGAAAATTAAGAAAAAATATTTAACTGTCTTCAGCTAAAATTTTCACCAAGCATGATAAGTGTTCAATAAATTAGCATAACTATAGGGTTATAAACAGATATTTTTATGGCAAATATATAGGAAAACCTACCTATATATTTTTTTCTATCAAAAAAATATCTGCGTATTTGAATTTTCATTCTAAAATATTTACGTCACTTTGTTTAACAAACAAAGCTTTGAACAAATGGGCCTTTATTCATATAGACAATTGACTAAAATATTCCCTGATACATAATTGATACCTGATTTTATAATAATTATTACACAATTAAAGACTACAGCTGTAGATTAAAGGAGAAGTCAGGTATTCCATAGCTCCAGATAAGGTTTTTTTTTTCCAACTAAAAGTATTGACATTTTTCTTATTTACTGATAAAAATACTGGTTGTGGGTACTCATTAGAAGCATCACAGTGAGGCCCATCTAATGAGTACCCACAACCTATGTTTTCATGGAGAAATTAGAAAAATATTATCTTGGTACTCTGTCATATCTTGAGCTATAATATTTTTTCTCATCTCTCCATGAAAACATGTTGTGTGTACTCATTGCAGCAACTTGCTGAGGTGGTTCTAATGAGTACCCACAGCACAGTTTTTCATGGAAAATAAAATATCAGTACTTTTAGGTTGAAAAAGGGTCCTGATCTAGAGCTATTTAGAATGACGCAATTGACTTGCTTTTGACATAAAGCCAATAACATAACGCCAATTACGTACTCTACTTTTGTAAAAATACTATTCTTCTACAACTGGACCTCATCCTTCCATACCCTATGTCTTAGATTACAATCACATGCATACAAAAATTTAATATCTTGCAATAGTCACATAACCTTGAGTAACTGCATGCCTTTGAAATTCTTGCTGAAAATTTCCACAGTTTGCATGATGTAAACCAATGACATACCTACTTCTTATATAACAATCATATATCAAATAGGCCGCACCAAGCAAAAACGTGTCTTTGGGTATGTGCAAAATGAACAGATTTGCATTCATCCCATGCATGCGCAATATCTCATCAGGCCACTGATGCCTTCTATAGTATACAATGATTCTATTAGCCCACAGCGAATACCCTGATCAGATTGCATAGATGCACAGGCTGATTTGGGCCTTTGCTGTTCGCATATTCCCAAAGACATGTTTTCACATGACGGGGTCCACTTAAGACGTAGGCAATCATCCAAATTTATAAAAAGAAAGAAGATGTATGTCGTCTCAAATTTAACTGTGTCACTAGATCAAATACTGCATAATCAAAAGGTTAAGTATTCAAATATATGAATTTTTGGAACAAAAATGTCCTTGTTTTGTTTCAGTCTGTAGCATTTTTTTTTTTTTTTTTTTTTTACTTTTTTTTTAGTAAGAGACCCATTTATGACCACAATGTAGCTCACCCTGAAAAAAAAATCTAATCCAAAATCAAACTTCCGCCAATTTTGTTCATGGACTATGTGTCATTTGTTTCCATTTTGACCGATTTACAAAACGAATTTTGGTAATGAACTTTCAGATATGAAGTTCATCTACGATGATTTAGCCTTTTTTTCAAAGTTTGTCTAACAATTGCACTTGTCCTGTTGGAGAAGTTTAACCTTTACCACTCTCTGGGCTAATTCAGCAGATGACAAATTAGTGATATTCTTCTTAAATTTTCCAGAAAACAGGATTTAACATTTCATGTAAATTGTCTCCACTGGAGACAATTTACATGAAATGTTAAATCCTGTTTTCTGGAAAAAAGAAAAATATTTCAAAATGCTGTCTGCTGATAATTTTACCCAGTGTATTAAGTGTTCAAGCATTACTTGTACTTGCAGTATTTCTACTCAACAAAGTGAGTGGAATTTTACATTCCTGTATACATAAAGAAATGACAATGACCTCCTCAGATATACACAGTTTGAGACACTGCGTTTATGCTAAATATTCTAATACCTTACCTGTAAACATAGTACAGTCATGAGTTATATGTTACTTTTGCTTGTGTTTGTGTTGAGGTTTTACCGCCCAGTCAACCAAATGGGGTCATGTCGAGCGCGATCAGTTTACCTAACCACACGTTTACTAGTTCTCTAAGCGGTTAACCAGTATTGTGCTCATTCTTTCGCCAGAAACTGACAACTGTCCTTCCTGAATCAGCAGAAGGGAGAGAATGACCATAGAAAATATTTCATGATCACGAAAGAATGTTCCAACCCGCAACCGCCTATCTCCAGTCAGACGGGCATCCAACAAAGCCACCGAGGCCAGCAGTTAAATGTTGTGCAGGAAAGCCAACAGGAGGTCATAAAAGTTGTCTCCCTTGCAAAAGGAGGAAAATTTGCCAAGTGTACCAGGCCCCGAGGTTATAAAACTTTATTCATGCTCAACTCAACTGAGCATGAAATTTGTCCTGCTAATAAATCTCAAATAACTAACAATTGCAAATTCTTTCTTGCTAAACATAGCTGAGCATGGAAATTTCACTGTTAATAAATATGAAAATGCCTCGAGGCCTGGTCTCCATCACTACACCCTTTATTGGAGACAATTAATGTGATAGTAAGAGTTGATAAAATGAGCACAAATGTATAAATTAATTACACATATTTAATGAAATACTGAACAGGCAAACTATATAATTTATTTTTGAGCAAACTATTATTTACATTTTCTTTCTCATACAAAACAGATCTTGGTACAACAGTGTATGCAATACCCTCTACAACCATGCCTCTAGAAAAAAAAATTATTTTTTTTTTTCAACCAACAGTTTTATTATTTCCCTTAACCAATTTACATCGAGCAGCTCTTCTACCACAACTGTTTGTTTTGGTGAATAAGATTACATAGCTACAGAAAGAGGGGGTATCCACATAATATTTTTCTTATTTCTCCACGAAAACATATGTTGTGGGTACTCATTAGAAGCGCCTCGGTGTGGCGCTTCTAATGAGTACCCACAACATATGCTTTCACAAGATTTTGCGCAGACATGAAACTGTGACGCCAATGCCAAAACACGCCGATCCTAACTGGATCCGTCCAAAAAAACAATATGCGCCCCCCATTTCTTCTGTAGGACATAACAAGCAGATTACAGTACAGTATTTAGTTAAGACATGTCCCTAATGTTCTGAGACTATGAAAAGGTTTCAGATGCGTAGAATAATATATTTCCCACAAGCATCTACCATGCTGCCACAAGACTCCCACCCATAACACAGTCAATAGCTCCAGATAAGGCTCTTTTTTTCAATCAAAACTTGTTGATATTTTTCTTATTTCTCCTTGAAAACATATGTTGAGGAACTTATTAGAAATGCCGCACCAAGGCTCTTCTAACAAGTACCAACAACATGGTTTGCAAAGAAACAAAAATGTTTTTCCAATACACCTTATTTCTCCATGAAAACGTATGTTCTGAGTATTCATTAGAAGCGCCCCACCAAGGCACTTCTAAAGAGTACCTACAACATGTTTTCATGCATAAATAAAAAAAAAATTTCCTGATACCCATCTTATCTGGAGCTATGACAGACTAGTTATTACAATACATCTGGGCCCAGTTGTTCAAAGCGTCATTAGCTTAACGAGCTTGTTAAGAGTCATTTCATTAACTGTTTTAGCGGCTTAAAAATACAACATTCTGATATTTTCTGCTGAAAAAATGTGAGTAAATTTTGCACTGCAAAAGTTACTCACATTTTTTCAGAAAAAAATTTCCGCATATTTGCGTATCACTCGTAAATTTTAACGAATCGTTAACTAACGACATCGTTAGCTTATAACAACTGGGCCCTGAACAGGAATCCTATGATATTCGTTTTACATTCTACAGTCAGTTGTCCTATATTTCATCATCTCTTCCCATAATGTACTGCTGCAACACTGTGCATCAACACTAACACAACGCATCAACTGAGGTCAGGTAGGCTTGACTAGGTCAGCTGACGTAAATCACAGCTGTTTTGTGAGGTGAGCTATTTTTAGCACTGTGTGATTGTCAAGGTGCTAAGCCTTGACACTTGAGATACCGGTACACTTAAGATACCAGTACATTATATCACACTTGAGATACCGGTACACACTCCTACAGTTCCTGAAAGTCAAACTTTCTCAGGTGTAATCTTTTTTCCACTTATGATGGAGTTTAACAACAAGTTCATATGTCCCCATCATGACGGCAGTGTTTGGTATTTGCCGTACAAGCTGTGTTGGTAAACCACGATACAACCCACGAGCACCTTCCTCTTTGCCAACAAGAATTAATGTTTGGAAGAAAGACCGGTATCTGCTGCCCTCCTCTCGTAAACGTGTGCGCACAACCTCTGAAAACAGAAAATTAAAGACCAATGACTTCTTTTTTATGCTTAACACTCTATGCAAAATTTTCAGCAGATGACATAAATACTGTTTTTTTTTTTCTTTTTTGATTTTTTCCCAGAAAACAGGATTTAACATTTCACAGAGACAATTTGCATGACAGGTCCTGTACAGTTTTCTGGAGAAAAATATGAAAAATAGATTGAACTTCGGTGATGTCACACCTGCCCAGAGAGCAGAAAAGGTTAAAATTTATTACCAATTCAAACAATAAGCAATGCTCAAGATAAGGCATATTTTTCCACCTGAAAGTACTGACATTTTTCTTATATCTCCATGATAAACATGTGGGTACTCGTTAGAAGCACCTAACCCCTTAAAGCATCAAGAAAACCTGCATCTGAAAATGTCGTTTGTTTATGTCGTCTGCTGAATATTCTTGCAAACTTTTCAAACCTATTTTCGCATACAGGCAAACAGTGTGGACCCTGATCAGACTGCTCCTAGAGGAGCAGTCTGATCTGGGTCCACTGTTTGCAAAAATGACTTTTAAAATCACAAGCAGATGACAAAGCAGATGACAATTGTTGTGATTGGCAGCTTAAGGGCTTAGCAAATCAATTCTGATGAGTACCCTCACAACATAGGTCTAGATAAGTGAGGGTATCAGGTAAATATTCTTTTTTTTTTTATTTCACCATGAAATCATGTTGTGGGTACTCATTACAAGTGCCTCCCAGAGGCACTTCTAATGAGCGCGCACATTATAAAGTTGACTCTCGTTATCTCGAAATCGCTTATCTCGAATAACCACTTATCTCGAAGTGAAAATCTTGTCCCTGCCTAAACATGAAAACCTAACAAGTAAAAAATATTGTGGAAAAGAGGAGAAATTGCTCCCAAGGAGCAATTTCTCCTCTTTTCCACAATATTTTTTATATATCTCTAACGTCAAGAGTCCAATTACATATAAATTTGTTAAATGTGGTTGTTCGAATTATTTTTTCCTCAATTCTGAAAATCTGATATGTCGAGGTACGGATATCTAGAATAGTTTCAGAGAGTCCCTTGGAATTCGAGATAATGAGAGTCGACTGTATGTTTTGGTGGAGCAACTAATGTTTTGGTGGAGAATTTGTTTGGACTGAGGTTTTACGGCCCAGTCAACCCAATGGGGTCATGTCAAATGCAGTCAGTTTACCTAACCACAGGGTTTACTGGGCAGGCTTAGTCTTCTCAGCGGTTAACCAGTATTGTGCACATTCTTTCGCCAGAAACTGACAATTGCCCTTCTTGAATCTTTGGAGAAATAAGAAAAATATCAATACTTTTGGACTGAAAAGTGCATTTTATCAAGAGCTATGCCTCACAACATACATTTTCATGGGGAAATACCGTATTCGACCTAATTACCACACTGTGCGCTTAGTTTTTTCAAACTTACTGGGAACACTCATTCATGGTAAAATATGTACCTACTAAGGGTACACTATAAAAAAAGATCAGAAAAGACTTATTTCATATTGATTATGCAATTTTTCTGATTATAAATGCATATGTTGTGGGTACTCAATTTGAATTGCATCGACAAGTCGATGCAATTCAAATGAGTACCCACAACATATGCCTTTATAAAGAAGTAGACAAAAAAGTACACTGCCTGTAATTTTTAAGACTATGAAATCGCTTGACTGTGCGCTTATAGGAGTATGTGCGGTAATTAGGTCGAATACGGTAAGAAAAAAAAAAATTTTTTCTGGATTACCCACTAGTTAATGAAAATACATTACTTACCATGTGGATAGGCTATGCACGTTGCCGTTGTTTTAGAGATAGCACCAGCGATCATACATCGCACAAAGTCTGTTGTCATCCTTTCATTATCCGGACGGTATGAGTGTAAACTCATTTCCAGGAACTTGGCTTTCAATGCTTCATAGAGCACAAAATGAATCACAGTTTCTGTCACTCCTACATATGAAGCTGTCATGCCCTTGTAGAATCCTTTGATTCCATTTGTGGCATAAATGCTCCGAATACACTGAGCTGTTGTGAGACTATTGTTCCTTCTGAAAATAACAAAAATTCAGATAACATAACCATCTGAACTGCAATGCAACAAGAAATTTGCCGATCGGCTATGTCGAGACTGCTGGTGGTGTTCAAGAAATGGCGCTAAACACACAGACTGAACATTGTTCAGCCAAGCATGAAAAGTGTGTCAAGGTCAGAAACAGTCCATGGCAGTGAGCAGGGTGCATCATGGTGGATGTGTGCATGAAGTTTCATTAGCCTAGAAGCCTTGGCATTTGTTAAATGAAGCTTACAACACAGGCTTTACATTGTTCACGTTGACAACAATCCTAACTACGGTGCTAGAATAATGTTTGTATTCCTGCTTGCTAAAGCAGTAGCAACAAAAATTGCAGGTAACTACAGCAGAAGGCAGCATTCTCTGCAAGGCATTTTCTGTCTCCAACTGGGCATTTGATGTACAGTTTAATCTGGGCCTTCATTATTATTCAAATATGCCTTAACCCTTGTCATGCTGAATAAATTAAGATGCCACGCCCACTTCTAATTTTTTATTAACCAGTCAGATTACATGATCCAGATTTTTTTATATAAATTCACATACAAAATGGCAAACAGTGCAGATCCAGATCAGTTGGCTTCTTCACTGTTTGCAAAGGCAGGATATATCTGGGTTCAGCAGGAAAAGGGTTAAAAATCTCTTTTTTCATCATATGGGCAAAGTATGAAAAATTATTGTAATTTGTCATCTGCGTATCAGCTTGGTAAAAGGTCAAATTCCTTGTCATTTTTTAAATTTTGACTGACAGTAATACCCCAGTGTAAGGTTTCAAAGATGACTGTATATTTATATGGACTTTCTAAGATGACTTTGCATCTACAACAAATCAAAGCACTGAAAGCACTGGTGGACCAATTGTCTCTGAGTGTAGGAAGGGAAGATGGTCCTGAATGGGGACTAGACAGTGTTTCATTCAACTTTTAACTTCCTGTAATTTAAGCAAGCAGTGCAGGCCCTGATCAGATGCTGCATCCTGCAACATCTGATCTGGGTCTGCACTGTTTGCAAATGTCCCAAATGACCCAAATGTCCCAGTCTAGGTTTTACAGATAACCCTCTATCAGCAGCACTCTGGTGCCACAACAACAAGAAAAGCACACCTGTAAATAACCATTACCTGGATTTTGTCTAATGTGCAGTTTGATTACATTGGTAAATGTTAATCATGTGGACAATTACCTTAAGGAAATTTTGGCTTTCCTATACTATGGCTTGATTCTAAACAATCACCCCAAAAATGCCAAAAGTAAAAAACTTAAAAAAAAAAAGAAAAAAAAAAAGGTAAATGACCTGTATATATGCAGTAAAGTCCTAAAATTTAAAACCTTTTTTCCATACATTTTGGTATAAAATTTGCTTTTATGCAGTAGTTTCTTAAAATACTTAGTGGAATGACAAACAGTATAGATGTGATCAGACTGCTCCTTCACTGTTTGAATACACTGTTTTGTCAGAAACTTTGGTATACAAAATTTTAGGACATTTACCATAGTTAATGATGGCAAGGGAGGCAAATAAATTTGCTAAGAGAGGCAATTACTGTAAAATTACCTGCCTTTACTTACTCTCAGTAATTAACCTCTGGGACTCCTTTGGTAAAAATCAGCAATTTGATGACATTTTACCCCAGAAATTAGGAGACATCTAAATTTGAATGATAAGTTAAAAACTGTTTTTCTTGGAAAAATAAGAAAAAAAATTCAATTTGATGTCGGCTGAATTCCCCCCCCCCCCCCCCCTCCCCCCCCCCCCCCCCCCCCCTGGGGACACATATAAATTCACATACTTAATGGCAAACAATGCAGATCCACATCAGTTGGCTTCTTCAGAAGCCAACTAATCTAGATCTACACTGTTTGCAAAGGCAGGGTATATCCGGGTTCAGCAGGACAAAGGTTAAGACTGATTAGAGAAAGAGGAGAGGTAATAGGGTACAGTTTCAAGAAACCTCCTGGTACACATAGCTAGAATTTCTAGCTTGTCTTCTCATGATAAGATGCACATTTTCTGTTTGGCTCAGACTGATGTATGGTTTATTTCCACTACCACTGCAATACACATAGCCAGTAGAAAGGGGGAATCAGGCTAATATTTCGCTTATTTCTCCACAGAAACATAAGTTGTAGTGAGGCCCTTCTAATAAGACCCACAACATGTTTTGTGGAGAAATAAGAAAAATAGCAATAAATTTTGGTTGAAAAACTGTGCCTTATCTGGAATTATGGATATATATAAAGTTCCTAATGTCTTATGGCACTTACTGTATTTACCTGCTACATAAATTAAGATGGCACGCCTACTTCTCATATTCAACCAGTCAGATTACTTGATCTAATTTGTTGATACAATTTCACATTCTTAATGACAAAAGTGCAAATCCAGATCAGTTGGTTTCTGAAGAAGCCAACTGATCTGGATCTACACTGTTTGCAAATGCCGGGCATATCTAGGTTCAGCAGGACAAGGGTTATTATTCAAACACCTTATTTCATTGCCATACTTGTCCTAAAATGATCTGTTTTACCACCTGTTGATTAGCCTAAAAATAGCAGGATGAGTGGCAATCAGTTTAGACCCAGGTTAGATGTGTTGTAGCATCAGATCTGTGCCTACACTGTTTGCTCAGGCCTGTCTGTCCTCATACTTAAAGCAATTAAAGTAATCTAATGCATAATGCAAACTGAGCCTTAGATCAAGGTCAGATAAAGATATTCATAGCTCAGCAATGATCACTTCCAGTACCCACGGCCATGACTAGACTGTGTGGCTGTACAACTGTTCAAGGCATTCACTGTTTCACTAACATGTTGTTTCCCTTTTTACTTGTAACAACATTATCAATGAAACACATTAGTGTGCCAGGTCATCATGTCTTTATCATACAGAATGCATTAGCATTTTTTCTTATCTTCCAAAAAGAACATTTTAGCTCTGGATAAGGGGAGCAAGGGCAGATCCAGGATGATTTCTGAGGGCGTTCAATTTGATCAAATTATCATACTTCATGTATTCACACAGACAGACCTGAGCAAACAGTGTAAACCTATATCAGACACCCTTGGGTCTACACTGTTTTACACACATTCACAGGTATAAAATGGAAATGAAATAAAAAATTAAAAAAAAAAAAAAAAAAAAAAAAGAAGTATAAGGTAAAGAGAAAGGGGTGTGAATGTTTAGGTTAAATACAGTTTCCCAAATTTATCCAAAATTTCCTATGAAAATGAAACACGGAGTCAAAGGTTGCGCCGTCTTCAACTGGACACACCCTCCCGAAACCCCTCCGAATCTGCCTCTGGGGGAATATCTAGAAAAATACTTTTCTTACTTTTCCAAGAAAACATAATGTTAAAGGTATACCACAGCTCCAGATAAAACACTTTTTTTTCAACATATGGATGTTTTTTACTTCTCTATGAAAAAGTATGTAGTGGGTATTCATAAGAAGTGCCTTAGTGAGGCAAGCTATTCTAATAAGTACCCACAACATGATTCCATGTAGGAATAAGAAAAATAATAAGGAGAATTTAGCTAACAGCAAATGAAAGATAATACAATTTCATTATTATTAACCCTAGTCCTGCTGAACCCGGATATACCCTGCCTTTGCAAACATGTAGATCCAGATCAGTTGGCTTCTGAAGAAGCCAACTGATCTGGATCTACACTATTTGACATTGAGTATGTGAACTCATAGCAACAATCTGGATCAAGTTATCTGATTGGCTGAAAATTAAATGTGGGAGTGGCATCTTAATTTATTCAGCAGGACAAGGGTTAACTCCTAAACATACTGGTCCTAACACTGAGCAAGTAAATTTTACTACCTGATAATATGCCTAAAAACTGTGGATGAGTTGCAAACTGTGTCAAATCTTGTCAAGTGCCGTCTATCCCAATACTTAGGGTTAATGCGGTATAGCTTAGTTATAGCTGTGGTAAAAAATGATGTGACAGATTGTAAAATACAGGTCAAGGTCATAAATTTAGCACAGTCTTGGAGGTCATCTGAGGCTGCAAGTGTTTACAAAGCTAGAAGGCATAGCTTCAGATAAAAGGAGGTATTTCATATAATATTTTTCTTATTTCTCAAAGAAGTTTTCTTGGAGAGATAAGAAAAATGTCAATAGTTTTTGGTTTACAAAAGCACCTTATCTGGAGCTATGCTAGACAAGAGGGCCATGATGGCCCTGTAACGCTCACCTGAGCAACATAGCACTTTGAGAGCCTGATCTAGAACTGATCAAGGTAAACATTCTGATCAAAGTTCAAAATGATTATAACAAAGTTTTCTGCTGATTTGGCCCGGTGACCTAGTTTTTGATACCAAGCGACCCAGTTTCGAACTTGTCCTAGAAATCATCAAGACAAACATATTGAGCAAGATTCATGATGATTGCTTCAAAAATGTGACTGCTAGAGTGTTAACAAGGTTTTCTGCTGATCTGGCTAGGTGACCTAGTTTTTGACCCCAGGTGACCCAGTTTCAGACTTGACCTAGAAATCATCAAGACAAACATTTTGAGCCAGATTCATGATGATTGTTTCAAAAATGTGACTGCTAGAGTGTTAACAAGGTTTTCTGCTGATTTACTCCAGTGACCTAGTTTTTGACCTCAAGTGACCCAGTTTCAAACATATCCTAGAACTCATCAAGACAAACATTTTGATTCATGATAATTGCTTCAAAAATGTGACCGCTAGAGTGTTAACAAGGTTTTCTGCAGGTTTGGCCTGGTGACCTAGTTTTTGACACCACGTGACCCAGTTTCGAACTCGACCTATAAATCATCAAGACAAACATTTTGAGCAAGATTCATGATGATTGCTTCAAAAATGTGACTGCTAGCGTGTTAAAAAGGTTTTCTGCTGATCTGGCCAGGTGACCTAGTTTTTGACCCCAAGTGACCCAGTTTCGAACTTGACCTAGAAATCATCAAGACAAACAAACTGAGCAAGATTCATGATGATTGCTTAAAAAATGTGACTGCTAGAGTGTTAACAAGGTTTTCTGCTGATCTGGCCAAGTGACCTAGTTTTTGACCCCAAGTGACCCAGTTTCAAACTTGACCTAGAATCATCAAGACAAACATATTGAGCAAGATTCATGATGATAGCTTCAAAAATGTGACTGCTAGAGTGTTAACAAGGTTTTCTGCTGATCTGGCTAGGTGACCTAGTTTTTGACCCCAGGTGACCCAGTTTCAGACTTGACCTAGAAATCATCAAGACAAACATATTGAGCAAGATTTATGATGATTGCTTCAAAAATGTGACCGCTAGAGTGTTAACAAGGTTTTCTGCTGATCTGGCCCGGTGACCTAGTTTTTGACCCCAAGTGACCCAGTTTCGAACTTGACCTAGAAATCATCAAGACAAACATATTGAGCAAGATTCATGATGATTGCTTCAAAAATGTGACCGCTAGAGTGTTAACAAGGTTTTCTGCTGATTTACTCCAGTGACCTAGTTTTTGACCCCAAGTGACCCAGTTTCAAACATATCCTAGAACTCATCAAGACAAACATTTTGATTCATGATAATTGCTTATAAAATGTGACCGCTAGAGTGTTAACAAGGTTTTCTGCAGGTTTGGCCTGGTGACCTAGTTTTTGACACCACGTGACCCAGTTTCGAACTCGACCTATAAATCATCAAGACAAACATTTTGAGCAAGATTCATGATGACTGCTTCAAAAATGTGACTGCTAGCGTGTTAAAAAGGTTTTCTGCTGATCTGGCCAGGTGACCTAGTTTTTGACCCCAAGTGACCCAGTTTCAAACTTGACCTAGAATCATCAAGACAAACATATTGAGCAAGATTCATGATGATAGCTTCAAAAATGTGACTGCTAGAGTGTTAACAAGGTTTTCTGCTGATCTGGCTAGGTGACCTAGTTTTTGACCCCAGGTGACCCAGTTTCAGACTTGACCTAGAAATCATCAAGACAAATATATTGAGCAAGATTTATGATGATTGCTTCAAAAATGTGACCGCTAGAGTGTTAACAAGGTTTTCTGCTGATCTGGCCTGGTGACCTAGTTTTTGACCCCAAGTGACCCAGTTTCGAACTTGACCTAGAAATCATCAAGACAAACATATTGAGCAAGATTCATGATGATTGCTTCAAAAATGTTACTGCTAGAGTGTTAACAAGGTTTTCTGCTGATCTGGCCAGGTGACCTAGTTTTTGACTCCAGGTGACCCAGTTTCGAACTTGACCTAGAAATCATCAAGACAAACATATTGAGCAAGATTCATGATGATTGCTTCAAAAATGTGACCGCTAGAGTGTTAACAAGGTTTTCTGCTGATCTGGCCAGGTGACCTAGTTTTTGACCCCAGGTGACCCAGTTTCGAACTTGACCTAAAAATCATCAAGACAAATATATTGAGCAAGATTCATGATGATTGTTGAAAAAATGTGACCGCTAGAGTGTTAACAAGGTTTTCTGCTGATCTGGCCCGGTGACCTAGTTTTTGACCAAGTGACCCAGTTTCAAACTTGACCTAGATTTAATAGAGGTAAACATTTTGAGCAAGTTTCATCAAGATTGGGTCAAAATTATGACCTGTAGAGTGTTAACAAGTTTTTCCTTTGATTTGACCTGGTGACCTTGTTTTTGACCCCAAGTAACCCAGTATCGAACTTGACCTATATTTCATAGAGGCAAACATTCTGACCAAGTTTCATCAAGATTGGGTCAAAACTGTGACCTCTAGAGTGTTAACAAACTAATTGTTGACGACGAACGACGGACGACGACTGACGACGGACATAGGGTGATGACAATAGCTCAACCTGAGCTTATGTTCAGGTGAGCTAAAAACTAGGCATCTAATAGCAAACCTGTAACAGGGGACCACTACTGCTGACAGTAGATGTTGACAAACTAGCAAAATACTGGTTAAACCTGAGCAAACAGAATAGGTCCTGAGCAGATGCCAAAGAATGTGGCATCTGATCTGGATCGACACTAATCCAGAAGTTCTAAGAACACATCAATAGATACTCAGATGGTGTTGTTGAAATTTAAGGTCAATTATGTTAAGTTTAGAAATTCAAATACTTAGGGTAAATATGATACACAGAAAGGATATGATCAGGTATGCTGCAGTCTGATCTATGGCATATGGTAATTTATTCTGCAAGCAGAACCAATTAATAATTCTGATTCATTATTCTTTGGTATCAAGACAGTAGGGAAATACCAGCCAAACGTGTCCCATTTATAATAACATGCCGTTTACCTAATTAAACATTTAGCATGCTGGGTAAAATTTTTCAGCAGATGACATGCTGAAATATTTTTCTTATCTGGTTTTGACATTTCATGCAAACTGTCTCCAATGGAGACAATTTGCATGAAATGTCAAATCCTGCATGAAATGTCAAGTCCTGTTTTCTAGGGAAAAATAAGAAAATAATTTCAATGTGCCACCTGCTGATATAGCCATGGGAGTGATAATGGTTAAATACAAGTACATGTTACCATAACTGGGTCTAAATCTACCAGCAATAATTGAGACCATTATCTTTTAAGGGGAATGAAAATACTTGTTAGTATTTCCACCATCTTTTGCAAAGAAGACAACTTCAGTGACTTCCTGTTCGCTTTTCTGCACATCAATCTCTTCTGACAAGAGGTCTGCTCTAAAAGCCAAGAATTTGCTCCCTCTTGGAGTAGACCATTTTTCAGAAGGGAGCAAAATCAATTTGAACAACATTGCCTCCATTGAAAGTGTATCTATGCCCCAGAAGTCCAATAAGGACATTAACAATTTATCTTTGCAACTGAAGATATTAACCCATTTATGTCAAGTGGACTCTTCTACCACAATTATTTGGACATGTCTATTTCCAATAGCAGGGTGTCTGGTTAGTTTTTATTATTACTTTGTTTTAGAAAAAATTCTGTATTTAATGCAAACAATGTAGACCCAGATCAGACACCATGTCTGCACTCTTTTCCAATTACCCTTTTTGAGATCCCCCAACTAAAATGGGTTAACTGCTGAAGGGACTATGTGGTCTGTGCGGTCTGATCAGGGCCTTTTACTTTTCGCATATTTTCAAAGCCTTTTAATGTGACAGTAACATGGATCACGACATTTACATATGTGACAGTAACGCAGAATACGACCTTTACATAAGGATGAAGTTAATGAATACAATGAAAAATGGCCATTAAGACATGTTATGCTGAAACAATTTCACCTGAACCAAATATGAACCAAGTAAGACTTAGACATTTACGCTTATTTCAGAAAGTCAAAAACTGATTCGTCTTTCATTAGCCGATTAACCTTAGCCCATACCATTCTAAGGGCTAATTCAGCAGACAACAAATTGATGATATTTTTCTTATTTATCTGAGAAAACAGGATTTTTCATTTCATGCAATTTGTTTCCTTGGTCAAATCCTACTTCCCAAGAAAAAATAAGAAAAAAATATTTCAACATGTTGTCTGCTGAAAATTTCACCCAGAGTGCTAAGTGTTATTAGGACAGAACGGCCTGAACAGTGTAGGCCTAGAGTACATGCTACAGAATGTGGTGTCTGATCAGGTCTACACTGTATGTAACAAATTCAGTGGATTTTCGACATATCAACAGGTAAAATAGGGACATGTTCAAATTTTGAGGAAGGGTCCAGACAAAGAGTATTCAGAAGATGATTTTAGTTATTTTAGCAACAAATAAAGGTTTCAGGAACTCAAATAAATTTCTCAAAACATGGTTATGATCTCAAGGTCAGTAAGTGGGTCAGAAATGTTAAGTGTGTGAATCTAAAGATCAGTATCTTACAACTGTCACAAAGTATCAAATCAATCTAGCATTTAAGGAGCTGCAAGTCTGTAAAAATTTTTGCCAAACAAAAAAAATTTATCATAAAAATTTCTAAGTTTGTGAACATGTAAACAAGATCACCTAGGTCAAGGTTTTTGAGTGGAGCTGGGAAGGTACCATGAAAATTTTAATTGGGTTGCTAATATCTGTCAAAGTATTCACTAATTTGTTTGTGTTGACATCTTACGGCCCAGTCAACCCACTTGTGTCATGACGAGCACAGTCAGTTTGCCTAACAACACTTTTACTAGGCAGGCTTAGTCCTCTAAGTGGTTTACCAGTATTGTGCATATTCTTTTGCCAGAAATGGACCTGCCCTTCTTGAATCAGCAGAAAGGAGAGAATGACGGTAGAAAATATTTCATGATCAATCTTCATAAAGAATGTGCCGACCCAGCGGGGGTCGCACCCGCAACCTCCTGATCACCAGTCAGACGCGCATCCAACTGAGCCACCAAGCTGGCAAGTATTCACTAAATCTTATCAGTATTTTAGGAGCAATAAGAACCTTAAAATTTCAATCAGAAAGTTTAACATAAAATTTGTTCATTTGTGACCTTGACTCAAGGTCAGTCAGTGGGATGGGTGTAGTATTATATATACCTGATTATGTAAAACTTAGATCATTATCTATCATATGTCCAAGTATTAACTAAATTCAGTGAGTTACCCATTCGGCCCTGTATACAAATACAAATACATTTGCAAATAGTGTAGATCCAGATGAGATGGCTCATATCAATTTGATTGAGTTGGGGTTTAACGACACGTCAACCCTTGTGGGTCATTTTGTGTCGTCTCCCAGAGAAAGGGAGAAAAGAGATAGAAGAGATAGTAGAAGAGATGAAAGAGAGGAATAGAGAATGAAGAGGAACAGGAATGAAAGTGAAGAAATAGAAGAAATAAAAACATTCACCCTCTACCCTTACCTGCTACAAGGATAACAGGCCTTGCCCAAGTGTAAGCCAATATCAGTTGGACGCCCAAGCCATCTCATCAGGAGCAACACTATTTGCAATTATGTTTTTGCTTTTTACAGAACTCCTATTTGAAACAATGGAATCCTTATTTCAAAGATGGAATTATCTACTTCAGAAACTTAGTGTTGAAAGATTTAAGGAGATACAAATCGCTAAAATTTTTATCCAACACGACAGATAGACTTGGAGACCAGCGTGACTGCAATGCCATAACCCATTTGTGCGTACATGCTTGTATTTATGTGTGTTTTCCCACAACAATTAGAAATGAAAATTTAAAATTGGTCAGTAAAAAAAATCATATCATAATTTTACAAAGAATTTACAATATTTTCCAGGTGCACATGCTCTTCTAATTTAGCTCTTAAAGTGCCAAACAAAATTTGTAGCAGATGACATTCTAAGTTTTGTTTATTTTTCTGAGAATATGAGTCTTGACATTTCACATGAATCATCTGCTCTGCTTTGCAGATGATTCATATGAGATGTCAAAAATAATTTTCTTTGAAAAATAAAAAAAATAAATAAAAAAAAATCACAATTTCCTCTGCTGCAGTTGACCGTGACTTACTTCTGATCCAATTGTAATCTTGTTTTGATCAGCCATATTGGATTGGTTGCAGTGGAGGATGTCAGACCTGAAATACACCAAAAACAAATCCATCAACTAAAATAATACGCAAAATATTCAACAGCAACAGTGCAAAGAAAAGGCATAACCATGCTGGTTTGTACTGACCTGCATTGTTCAATCATGGTCTCAGTCATTCAAAGACATTTTGTTTTTTTACAAAAAGATACCAGTAAGTTTTATTTATTTGTCAACAAAAAGGGTATTATGTTTTGGTTTGGAGTTTAAACATTTATGCCAAGTGGACTCTTCCTAAGTCTTTGGACAGGTCCATTTCAAATGATCTGATCTGGGTAAATATGGTGCATTTTAAACATTTTATTTTTTCTGGAAAACAGGTTTTGACATTTCAAACAATGACTTTCATGTAAACTAAATCCAGCTGATCATGACTAGGTCTACACTGTTTGCTCAGGCCTATCTGTTCACTATGGAAATACTGTATTTACCCTATGTATTGGGACACCTTACCTACTTAGCATACTTTTCCTAAAATTTAAAATAAGCCGTTCTACTACCTCTTGATGTGTCTAAAATATTGCTGTATGTATGGCAAACAGTGTAGACCCTGACCAGATGCTGCATTCTGTGGTCTCTGATCTGGATCGACACTGTTTGCAAAGGTCTATAATATAGGGATATTATGGTATAGTACTTTTTGAACATATCTATTTTTCCAAAAAAAAAAAAAAAATAGGTTCTGAGATTTCATGTAATAATTTTCATGTCAAAAGCATGACATTTAATGGAAATTCTAAGTGTATTTCAACCTAAGAGCCCCAGTCACAACAAAAGCAGATGACATTCCTAAATATCTGTCTTCCTTGTCAAGCTTTATTTTCTTCAAAACCCTAACCACCACCCCCAAACCATACCCCCTCCCCCACAACCTCCAAAAAAATTCTATAATTCTAGGGCTAAGATTGTTTCCATACAACAGGAAATCCATTTACATTGTTACTCTGTCACAAATTTAAAAGTACAAAGACACATAGGTCTAGATAAGAATGGGTATCAGGTAAATAGTTTTCTTATTACTTGATGAAAACATATTTGTGGATACTCATTAGAATTGCCTCAGCAAGGAGTTTCTAATGAGTACCCACAACATATGTTTTCATGGAGCAATAAGAAAAATATAAATAATTTTTGGTGGAAAAAAGCGCCTTATCAAGAGCTATGAAAGAGGACATCATGTTTTGAAACATTTAGGCAATTATCAGACATGAAAAACAAAAACATATGAGCCACAACCTGAGAAAACATACCTTTGAAAGTTCGAACATATGTGCACAAAAACAACTCAAATCAGCCTGGGCATCTGTGCAGTCAGTCTGATCTTAGTTTTTGTTGCCCACATGAAGAAACTGCTTCCAGTCATTCTTAAAAATAAAGGTTTTTTATAAAAGCTATTTTCGGTCATATAAAGTTTTCAGGATAAATTTTGTACGAAATAAAGAGCATTTAATGGTTAAATTTCTTGGCATATCCCAAGCAAAAGAACTCCGCGTCACTGCCTCTCAAGCGAAATAGGGAAAAAAATTGCAGAGAAAATCTGATACATGTATTTTTAATCTTTAAATGGTATTGACAATATCAACTTGCATTTCTGTTTAGAAACATATGAATCTAAGTAACAGAACTACAATTTGTTACAAAAGGCTACATATTTACTCCGTCCTTCTCTTGCATTTACAAATTGCCAAATATAAAGCTTTTCTCATCAAAATACAGGTTTTTATAGGTTTTTCAGCCAAATTAAAGGTTTTAAAGGATTTCAGCAAAATTAAAGGTTTTAAAGGTTCCCCCAGGGGCCCTGTGCTTCCTCAGTAATCCAAAATGCACCCGGTGAAGTCTGATCAGACTGCACAAATGTGCAGGCTGATCTGAATCTTCGCTGGTTGCACATGTCCAAACTTTGCTGCTTATACCGTTTTCCATATTTACTGCAAGTATTGAAACAAACAGGCCTGAGCAAACATTATAGATCCTACAGCCATGTCGTTAAACCTTTCTGCTTGACAAGGCACATATAGTCATTTGTTTTTATCATGTAACAGTGACACAATTTCGGTTTGACATCATTTCAGGTATACTTGTAGTAAACACAATTAAATGTCATGTGAATGTTAACCCTTGTCCTGCTGAACCCGGATATGTCCTGCCTTTGCAAACAGTGTAGATCCAGATCAGTTGGCTTCTGAAGAAGCCAACTGATCTGGATCTGCACTGTTTGTCGTTAAGTATGTGAATTTATATCAACTAGCTTGATCAAGTAATCTGATTGGCTGAAAATTAGAAATGGGAGTGGCATCTTAATTTATTCAGCAGGACAAGGGTTAAATGACAAAGCCCAGCTGATAAAGTCAACTACATGACATGAAAATTTGTAAATATCATGCGGAAATGAAATGTAAAGAAATGACCTTTTTTAATACCCTAAATATTTGAACACTTTACTTATCCTAAATTCATATTACTCCTTAACAGACGTATCCTAACCTGTATGTGTCTAAAAATCGCTCAGTGATGTTAGGCTCATTTACTCTGTAGGATATGACATTTACATCAAGTAATTGACCCAGCAGGAGTCACACCTGGAACCTCATGATTCAAGTCAGGCCTCGAGGTTATAGAACTTTTTCATGCTCAACTCAGCTGAGCATGAAATAGGTCCTGCATCGCCCTCTAGGATGATCTCTGAGCTAAGCATGAAAATTTCTTTGCTAATAAATATGAAATGCCAACAATACATAGCTGAGCATGAAAATTACTCTGCTAATAAATACAACAAGAGGCCCACGGGCCACGGTTCGCTCACCTGAGTGACATAGCCACTGTAGACATGCAGATGTTATGCAACATTTTTCCAATCCTATCATCGCAACTAATGAAAATATCATCATTTGAGCAGTTCTTAGTTTTGAAGAAGAATATATGGGCCTGACAGTCAATGGAGCTTCTGAAGAATCATGATTTTATACATGTAAACAGCACAGTGGCAGGGAAATATTATAAATATAAACCAGATGATGGCCATCTTAGATTTCCAATCAGGACAATTTTAACTACTGTTGATCTAAAAGTCACTTCGATACTTTCAATGTAAATGTGTATGGCCCACACAAATAGGGAAGCAAATTTGACCTTGGAGGCTAAAAGGTCAAATGTCAACATAGAACCATCATTTGAGCAATTTTGGTAGATCTCCTGTCCCTCGTAATTTGTGCAAAGATTAGGACCCAGGGCTTATTTGTTTATGGAGAAGAAGATTTTTAAAGGTTTTTACCATATATGGGCATGGCAGCCATTTTGATTAATGGACCATACCCATTTTAGCAATCTTTCATTCTCCTGCCCACGGAGGCTCCGCATGAAATTTGAGCAACACTGGACCGGAGGCTTCAGAGAAAAAGCCATTTGAAATTATCAACATTTTTTCCATACAAATGTATGGGGCCCATACAAATGCATAAGGAAGCAAAATTGACCTAACCGTAAAAAGGTCAAATGTCAATGTACGACTATTATTTTAGCTATTTTAGTAGCTCTCCTGTTCCCAAAGATATATGCAAAGATTCAGCCATAAGGCAATCTCGGTTTTGGAGAAGATTTTTAAAGTTTTTTCCCATACAAATGCATAGGGAAGCAAACTTGACCTTGCCGTAAAAAGGTCAAACGTCAACGTACGACAATTCTTTTAGCAATGTTGGTAGACCTCCCGTCCCCAATGATTCCTGCAAAGGTTCAGCCCCAAGGCATTCTTGGTTCTGGAGGAAAAGATTTTTAAAGGTTTTTACCATATATGGGCGTGGCGGCCACCTTGGTCAACGGACTGTGACCATTTTAGCAATTTTTCGTTCCCCCACCCTAAGAAGGCTCCATATGAAATTTGAGCAAAATTGGCCCAGAGGCTCCAGAGGAGAAGTTGTTTGAAATTCTGAACATTTTTCCCATACAAATGCATAAGGAAGCAAAATTGACCTTAATGTAAAAAGGTCAAATGTCAATGTACGACCATTATTTTAGCAATTTTAGTAGCTCTCCTGTTCCCGAAAATATATGCAAAGATTCAGCCATAAGGCATGCTCGGTTTTGGAGAAGAAGATTTTTAAAGGTTTTTCCCATACAAATGCATAGGGAAGCAAACTTGACCTTGCCGTAAAAAGGTCAAACGTCAACGTACGACAATTCTTTTAGCAATGTTGGTAGACCTCCCGTCCCCAATGATTCCTGCAAAGGTTCAGCCCCAAGGCATTCTTGGTTCTGGAGGAAAAGATTTTTAAAGGTTTTTACCATATATGGGCGTGGCGGCCACCTTGGTCAACGGACTGTGACCATTTTAGCAATTTTTCGTTCCCCCACCCTAAGAAGGCTCCATATGAAATTTGAGCAAAATTGGCCCAGAGGCTCCAGAGGAGAAGTTGTTTGAAATTCTGAACATTTTTCCCATACAAATGCATAAGGAAGCAAAATTGACCTTAATGTAAAAAGGTCAAATGTCAATGTACGACCATTATTTTAGCAATTTTAGTAGCTCTCCTGTTCCCGAAAATATATGCAAAGATTCAGCCATAAGGCATGCTCGGTTTTGGAGAAGAAGATTTTTAAAGGTTTTTCCCATACAAATGCATAGGGAAGCAAACTTGACCTTGCCGTAAAAAGGTCAAACGTCAACGTACGATAATTCTTTTAGCAATGTTGGTAGACCTCCCATCCCCAATGATTCCTGCAAAGGTTCAGCCCAAAGGCATTCTCGGTTCTGGAGGAGAAGATTTTTAAAAGTTTTTACCATATATGGGCGTGGCGGCCATCTTGGTCAACGGACCGCGACCATTTTAGCAATTTTTCATTTCCCCACCCTAAGAAGGCTGCGTATGAAATTTGAGCAAAATTAGCCCAGAGGCTCCAGAGGAGAAGTTGTTTGAAATTCTGAACATTTTTCCCATACAAATGCATAAGGAAGCAAAATTGACCTAACCGTAAAAAGGTCAAATGTCAATGTATGACCATTATTTTAGCAACTTTGGTAGCTCTCCTGTTCCAGATGATATATGCAAAGATTCAGCCATAAGGCATGCTCGGTTTTGGGTAGAAGATTTTTAAAGGTTTTTCCCATACAAATGCATAGGGAAGCAAACTTGACCTTGCCGTAAAAAGGTCAAACGTCAACGTACGACAATTCTTTTAGCAATTTTGGTAGACCTCCCGTCCCCGATGATTCCTGCAAAGGTTCAGCCCCAAGGCATTCTCGGTTCTGGAGGAGAAGATTTTTAAAAGTTTTTACCATATATGGGCGTGGTGGCCATCTTGGTCAACGGACCGAGACCATTTTTGCAATTTTTCGTTCCCCCACCCTAAGAAGGCTCCATATGAAATTTGAGCAAAATTGGCCCAGAGGCTTCGGAGGAGAAGTTGTTTGAAATTCTGAACATTTTTCCCATACAAATGCATAAGGAAGCAAAATTGACCTAACCATAAAAAGGTCAAATGTCAATGTACGACCATTATTTTATCAATTTTAGTAGCTCTCCTGTTCCCAAAGATATATGCAAAGATTCAGCCATAAGGCATGCTCGGTTTTGGAGAAGAAGATTTTTAAAGGTTTTTCCCATACAAATGCATAGGGAAGCAAACTTGACCTTGCCGTAAAAAGGTCAAACGTGAACGTACGACAATTCTTTTAGCAATTTCGATAGACCTCTCGTCCCCGATGATTCCTGCAAAGGTTCAGCCCCAAGGCATTCTCGGTTCTGGAGGAGAAGATTTTTAAAGGTTTTTACCATATATGGGCGTGGCGGCCATCTTGGTCAACGGACCGTGACCATTTTAGCAACTTTTCGTTCCCCCACCCTAAGGAGGCTCCATATGAAATTTGAGCAAAATTGGCTCAGCGGTTTCAGAGGAGAAGTCGTTTGAAAATGTTAACGGACGGACGGACGCCTGGACGGACGCACGGACGGACGGACGACGGACGAAAAGTGATCACAATAGCTCATCCTGAGCAGAGCTCAGGTGAGCTAAAAATGCCAACAGTACATAGCTGAGCATGAAAATTTCTCTGCTAATAAATATGAAATGCCAACAATAAATAGCTGAGCATGAAAATTACTCTGCAAATAAATATGAAAATGCCAACAATACATAGCTGAGCAGGAAAATATCTCTGCTGAAAAATATGAAAATGCCAACTATTGTTGGCATTTTCATATTTATTAGCAGAGAAATTTTCATGCTCAGCTGAGCTGAGCATGAAAACAGTTTTATAACCTCTGGGCCAGGAGTGCTAAGCACTCAGCAACCCAGATGCTTCCAGTAAAGATCCTGATCAGTGAGTGAGGACATACAATCTGATAAGGGCTCGTGATATTCAATTTATTAATTATGTAAAACGGATAGAAAAGGCCCTGATCGGACTACATAAATGCACACTTCAATTTTGCCTTTGAAGCACATTTTCATATTAGGTGGAACATACCATATTCGACCTAATTACTGCACATGCTCCTATAAACACACAGCCAAGCAATAAAGAAGTGTCCAAATAGTTAGAGTAAACACAATACATTGTACTTTGTTTACAACAGAATATGTTTTGCAGCAGACGCTATTTTGGTTTTTGCATATTTCTTGTTGTTTTTTGTTGTTGTTGTTGTTTTTTTGTTTTTATAATAATTTAGAATGATAAGGAATTATGGTTTCCAAACAGCTTTGTTTACAACAGACTATGTTTTAACCATTAAAGTCTTATCTCAACTCCAGCACACACACACAATTTTGATTTTTTTTTTTTATTATTATTATTATTATTATTATTATTATTACTACTATTTCAAAAAGACAAAAAAAATAGAATGGTAAAGAGTTACGGTGTCCAAATAGTTTTGGGCAAACACGTTTTAACCTTTTAAGTGATTATCACAACTGTAGCAGACAACATTTTGAATTTTTTATTTAAAAAAAAAAAAAAAATAGAATGGCAAAGAGTTAGTGTCTAAATGGCTTTGGATAAATAAACAAGCCTATTTTAAAGAGATCATCACAACCGCAGCAGACAACATTTTGATCTTTTTTTTTTTTCAGAGAAAATAACGCCTGATATTTCATATAAACTGTTTCCTAGACAATTCACATGAAACACCAAGCCTTATTTTCCCTGAAAAATACTAAAAAAATAATAAGTAAATAAAAGCAGAAATGTCATCTGCTACAGTTCAAAGGTTAACAAAACAGCTGTGAGGTTATTCACCTGGTATAATGTTTACTAATGACTGACTCCCAGTGAAGCCTTGGTAAGAACATTATGACCTCACTATCCACTGGTAAACACCACACTAGGTCTTTCCAGAAACTTTATGAATAACCCTATCTGCTTGGCAGACTAAAAACACAAAAACAAATACCTTTTAAAGCAGTGCAGATCCAGATGAGATGGCTCATGATGAGCCATCTCATCTGGATCCAAACTGTTTGCCATTCTGTTTTTGATTTTAGACTTAAACATCTATTTGCATCAGTGGATGTGTTTAAATTCAAGGATGGAAGAGTCCACTTCAGAAACTCAGGTATGAAAGGGATAAACTATGACATATGGGAGTAGTGCACATTATAGAGACAGAGTAGCCTGCAAATCTCCACAACCTATTCAGGCAGGCAGACAACATCCATAGGTATTTTTATACTACCGTAATAACCCTAAGTATCTACTTACTATACTTCGTCTAAAATTTGAAATAGTCCATTCTACTACCTGTTGATGTGTCCCATATTGCTGTATGTTTTGCAAATAGTGTAGACCCTGATCAGACACCGCTGATCTGGTCTACACTGTTTGCAAAGGCTTATCTGTCCCCATACTTAGGGTTATTACAGTATTAATGCTTTGTATAATAGCATGCTGGGAAATTTTCAGCAGACCATATTTTGTTCTTATTTTTCCCAGAAAATAGCCTTTGAAATTTCATGGAGACAATTTGCATGAAATATCAAAGCCTATTTTCTAAAGAAAATTAGAAAAAATATCAAGAATTTGTCATCTGTCGAATTTTCGGAAGAAAAAAGTGCCTTATCTGTTGCTACGAGTTTGCAAGAATATTCAGCAGACGACATTTTCAGATGCAGGTTTTCTTGGCATTTTAAGGGTTAACTTTGTCATATCAAGACAATGGAAGGGTGACAATGAAGCGCCGTACAGTCATGAGTTGAATTTTGCCTCAAGAGCAGAGCTGTGGAAATACCATGCCGACTTGTCCAACTTGTCCCATTTCCATGAGGACAAGTAAGAAATTTCAATTTACTTGTCCTAGGACAAGTAATTCATAGCTCTGGCAAAAGAGTATCCAGACTATAAGATAGATATTTTTCTTATTTCTCAAAGAAAACATACGTTGTGGGTACTCATTTGAAGCGATATTCTTCTTATTTCTCGAAGAAAACATATGTTGTGGGTACTCATTTGAAGCGCCTCAGTGAGGCGCTTCTAATCAGTACCCACAACATATGTTTTCTTCGAGAAGTAAGAAAAAATGTCAATTTTCGGACAAGTAAATCTTGGTTGGGCAAGTGGATTTTGACCATTTACTTGTCCATGGACAAGTAATAAAATCTGATAATTCCACATCCCTGCTCAAGAGGGACTTGAACCCTGGACCTTGTGATCTGAGTAGGGAGTGCTAACCAATCGGCCACCTGGACCCTTAACCAGTTATGGGACTGGACTGACGCAAACTGACCAAATATGGTCATGGTTACCCTTTTGAATGACTGTTCTTATTCTTAATAATTTTTGCAAACTTGAAAGGTGTTGTCCAATGAGTGCTCCATATAGAAATTTGGTTTCAGAAAAGAAGTTGTTCGAATAACCTTTCATCTTCACCACCACTCTCCAGGCTAATTCAGCAGACGAAGAATTCATGATATTTTTCCCAGAAAACATGTTTAAACATTTCATGCAAATTGTCTCCAAAACTATTTCAAAATGTCATCTGCTGAAAATTTTACCTTGAGTGTTGAGTGTTAAGTGTTAAACATTTCCCATATTTTTATTAGACAGGCCTCACCAATCACAGAATAAATGTATAACCTGTATAGTAGGCAAAATAAACTTGGCACAAGAGACCACCTCATGAATAATGAAATTCACACATATATATGCACTGGCTGACACATTAACCCTAGTCCTGCTGAACCCGGATATGCCCTGCCTTTGCAAACAGTGTAGATCCATATCAGTTGGCTTCTGAACTGATCTGGATCTGCATTGTTTGCCATTAAGTATGTGCATTTATATCAACAATCTGGACCAAGTAATCTGACTGGCTGAAAATTATAAATGGGCGTGGCATCTTAATTTATTCAGCATGGCAAAGGTTAAATAAATTAACACTTAGCACTCTGGGCAAAATTTTCAGCAGATGACATTTTGAAATATTTTTTCTTATTTTTCCCAGAAAATAGGCTTTGACATTTCATGCAAATTGTCTCCAAAACATAAAATGTCAAATCCTGTTTTCTGGAAAAAATAAGAAAAATATAAACAATTTGTTGTCTGCTGATTCTGCCTACAGAGTGGGAGGGCTATCCAGTAGTGCTGTGTATTGGTCAGATTTATTAATAGGGCATCATACTTTTTCCCATCCTCGGTAACCTAGGTGTGACCCATTACGTTACACTTCATTCATTACCCCTGGGACAACTCGCTTACGTTTCTTCGTCCTCATGAATTATTAATGAGGGCATCTGATTGGTGATCTCAGTATTTCCATGAGAAATTTTAATCTATTTTTATCTGGCGTACTCCGCAAATAACGTCATCGTTCTATGTTTGTTTTGCAAATATCCAATCATATCGTTCGTTGCAATCCAGGCATGGTATTAATTGCTGACGAAAACGTTTATCGGGTTTTCCTGAGTTATTTTTAATAACGGAATAAGAACAAATGAATCTTCCGCAGAAGAGAGTAGCGCTATGTTAGCGACATTTTGATTAGCTATTGAGGTATTCCCCGGTGTTATGAATATTCATAGAAAACGACGTTTCTTCAGTCAGTTGTCCCAGGGGTGATGAATGAAGTGTAACGTAATGGATCACACCTGGGTTACCGAGGATGACTTTTTCCTGAAATAAGAAAAATTGTCAAAATCTTTGTTTGAAAAAAAAAATTTAAAGCCATCAAGATCCAGATCTACACTGGGGCCTTGGATGTGTTGTATATACAACAAGCAGCTTTACTAGCCTTCCAGGTTGTATATACAACAAGCAGCTTTACTAGCCTTCCAGGATTTGTTAACACTTACCATGCTATTGACACTTTCAACAGACAACAAACTGATTTGTTTTATTTTTCCTAGAAAATAAGATCAGACATTTCATGCAAACTGCATGCAATGCCAAATCCTATTTTCTAGGAAAAATAAAAGCGTAAAATTTGACAAAATTTGCCCATAAGCAATCCAAATCCAGATCTCCACAATATCAATGCACATACCAAGTTTGGTCAGAATCCATTGGCGTTTACTCAAGTTATCATCCGGAAATGAATACAGATGGATGGATGGATATAAATGTGCATTCTAACAAACGGAGAGTTATGTGGCTACCATCACTATTTTGGCATACTTCTGTGGCTAAAAAATAGCCACGTAACAAAATAAGCCACATAAAAGACTACTTTATTATGGTTGATGGAATAAATCCCATTCAAATACATTGAAACTGTCCATAATTCTTAGCCACCTAACTACCTATTTGTGTGTACCACTGACAGACGGACAGACAAACTGACTGATAGACACATGGAGATCCAACGTGAAACCATAATACCCCACCACTATCGTGTGGCAGGGTATAATAAGAAAAATATTTCAAAATGTCGTCTGCTGAAATTTTTATCCAGCATGCAAAGCGTTAACTTCCCTATTCCCTTACAGACTCTCTGGGTATTACAGATTATACTGGTAGAAAGTGTAGTCCTGATGTGCCTGTTCAGATGGGCAGGCTGATCTAGTCCTCACCGTTACATATATGCATCATAAAACACCCTTTTCAAACAGAACTACTCAAATCAGTACAACAAAATTGTCATGAATTTGGCAAATTTTCAGTTTAATATATGCACTTGACAAATGGTTTTATTTAGAATGACTTAAATTTTTGCAGCCACAATGCATGCAGTCAAAACCTTGTAGTTACATTTCAGATTTAACCCTTAAACTGCCAATCACAACAATAGTCGTCTGCTTTGTTGTCTGCTTGTATTTTTAAAAGTCCTTTTTATAAACAGTGTGGACCCAGATCAGACTGCTCCTCTAGGAGCAGTCTGATCTGGGTCCACACTGTTTGCCTGTATGCAAAAACAGATTTGAAAAAGTTGCAAGAATATTCAGCAGACGACATAAACAGACGACATTTTCAAATGCAGGTTTTCTTGGCGCTTTATGGGTTAAATCCCAATATTCAAATACTGGTATTCAAAACCTATTGCAACAGATTTGAAACAGATGAAGCCAACTGATCTGGCTCTGCACTGTTTGCCATTTAAATCAGTCCCTACAGAAGAAAACATCTTATAAAAGAGCCAAGCTAATCCTCTGTACAAAAGGGTAAGGGCAAAAGAAAAGTGGATCATTTATGTTGTCTTTATCAGTTGACACTGTCCTAGGACACATACCAGAAGACTTGTTAAGCAGTATTAGATAATCATAGCTACAGATAAGAGGGGTATCCACATAATATTTTTCTTATTTCTCGACGAAAACATATGTTGTGGGTACTCATTAGAAGCGCCTCGCCGAGGCGCTTCTAATGAGTACCCACAACATATGTTTTCATTGAGAAATAAGAAAATTATCAGCATTTTTCGGATGAAAAAAGCGCCTTTATCTGTTGCTATGATAATTCTGGGATAATTTTCTTCATCTCCACAAAAACATATGTTGTAATATGGGCAAGGGTCCTAGGGTGATGCATATTATATGATCATTCTTAAATTAGTTTTGCTTATTTATGACTTTGTACAGTGGACTCTCGTTATCTCGAATTCCAAGGGACTCTCTGAAACAATTCAAGATATCTGTACCTCGAAATATCAGAGCTGCAGAAGTGAGGAAAACAATAAATAGAACAACCACATTTAACAAATTAATATGTAATTTGACTCCTGAAGTTAGAAATGTATTGAAAATATTGTGGAAAAGAGGAGAAATTGCTTCTTAGGTGCAATTTCTCCTCTTTTCCGCAATATTTTTTTGTTACCTGTTGTTAGATTTCCATGTTAAAACAGGGACCAGAACTTCATTTCGAGATAAGCGGTTATTCGGTATAAGCGAGGTCGAGATAACGAGAGTTGACTGTATTTTAATTTATTTGTGACTTAAAGGGCAAGAATTATCAGTTTTTGGGCAATACAGTAGTTAACCTTTTTTAAAAACAGATAACACCATAACTCCACATCTGGGAGTCCTCTCATTTAAAAACCCTAAAGGACAACCCCCGGTCATAGGAAAACTGGCCTTCTATCAGCACCTTGGTTGCGTCACTACTGAAATTACTTACCGGCTGATACAGCTGCTGCAATATGAACAACTGGTGTATCAGGCGTCCAGCGCTGGTTCAGAAAGTTCTTGGTATTCGCATAACAGAAGAAATAGATGGCTCTGAAAAGAGACGAGGTCAGCTTGAGACAGTTACCAATATACAATCAGCTAAGCAGGATTTCATCAAGAGGCGGAGGACAGGGATTTTTTAACTTCTTCTGGGGGCAGTTTCCCCCTGCTACCGTTGACAAAATTTACACAGGTCTTACCGTAAGTATTGGGACAGCTAGGCCTTTGCAAACAGTGTAAACCCAGATCAGATGCTGCAGAAAGCGAAGTCTGATCAGGGTCTACACTGTTTGCCATACATAAAGTAATATTTTAGACACATTAAGAGGTAGCAGAATGGACCTTCAAAATTTAGGACAAGTATGGTAAGGAGTTAAGGCGTCCAATTACTAAGGGTAAATACAGTATATATATATATATATATATATATATATATATATGTATATATATATATATATATATATATACAGAACATACAGAACCCCCCATCTACTTGTCTTGAAGCATCGGTTGTCAGAAAAGTTAGTGAAACCTCTTGCTAAGACCCACATCAATCTGTGCTCCTGTACAGATCGGGGTCTTTACTGTTCATCTATACAATACCCAGCAAGCCACTAAATTTTAGCATTAAATAGCAGATGACCATGTGATTTTTGCAACTTGAAAAAAAGGTTTAACATGTCATTTGAATTTTCTCATTAATAAAGAAAAAAAGATCACTTCTTAAGTTGCTTACTGTTTGCCAATTTCATTTCTGTTATTCTAAGTCTTAGAATAACAGGTTAGATGAAATGAGTCAGTCATGTCTCATCTGATCATATCATATGATTACCGTAACCCTTAAAGCGCCAATCACAACTGCAGCAGACGACATTTTGAATTTTTTTTTTTTTTTAATTTTTCAAAGATAACAAATCTTGATATTTCATGTGAATTGTCTGCTTGGCAGACGAATCACATGAAATATCAAGACTTGTTTTCTTTGAAAAATTAAAAAAAATAAAAATAAATGTCGTCTGCTACAAATTTTGCTTGGCGCTTTAAGAGTTAACTCTGTTCAGCTGATCATACAGAAGCAATATGTTACATACAAGCTGTAACAACTACAACTGGGAAACTAGGTTAAAAATTAAAAGTACTAAAAAAAAAAAAACAAAACAAACTAATAAAAAACTGAGTTGTCTTTCTTGTTTGAGACATGATGTCGCGATATGACTTCATCATTTGTGAAGTTTCATGAATACATGTATATTCCATACAGTTTAGGAGTTATGGCCCAGACACAGTTTTTATCACGTATGCACACACGGACAGGGTAAAGAGTTATGGCCCGAGTATGTTTCAAAAACTGAATTAGCCAGTTGTCTTCTTTGTTTGTGACACATTGTCTCGATATGATTTAGTCATCTGTGAAGTTTCATGAATATATTCCACACAGTTTAGGAGTTATGAGCTGGACATGAATTTTCAGCATTACATTATATGGATTTTAGGCAAGGGTGGATAATTTCAGAAACAAAGTAGTGTGAGTTGTCTTCCTTTTCATGACACATGTTCTTGATATGATTAAGACATCTGTGAGGTTTCATGAATATATTCTGTACGGTTTAGGAGTTATGGCCCGAACACATTTATTTATAATGTATGCATCAACGCCTGACAGGGTTAAAGAGTTATGGCCTTGACATAATTCATTCAAAAACTGAGTTAGCCAGAGTTGTCTTCCTTGTTCGCGACACATCTTCTAGATATGATTTAGCCATCTGTCAAGTCTCATGATTATATTCCGTACGGTTTTATGAGGCTGACATAAATGCACGAATGGACAGATAGGGGTAAAGCTTAATGCCCTTTCACCATTCTTCAAGTGGGTGAGGGCATAAAAAGGCATCACTAAAAACTGTCACCTGTACACAGAACAGTTTGTTGTTGAAAAAGGATGAACATAGATTTAAACAGAGACCTTGCCCTAACCATAACTGTAGGCAAACCCATGGTAATTGTGATCCACAATTTTGTTCTTTTCTGGTCAAAAACAATCAAAGATACATGTAATTATTCAGCTACATTTTGAAGCAAAAATTATCTCCTAGTCTTTTTTACCCCAACAAGTGTTGGTATATATATTATTTTACTTTTGGTATATATTTTTTTTACTTATCTTTTGTCCTAGGCATAGCTGCAGATAAGAGGGGGTATCCACATAATATTTTTCTTATTTCTCCATGAAAACGTATGTTGTGGGTACTCATTAGAAGCGCCTCGCCAAGGCGCTTCTAATGAGTACCCATAACATATGTTTTCGTGGAGTAATAAGAAAGATATCAACATTTTTCGGATGAAAAACGCGCCCTATCTGTTGTTATGCTAGGGAATGTGTACTCATTAGATTTGCCTCAATTCCAATGGGTAGTTAGGTCATGTTTTTACGGAAAATAAGAAAAAGAAGAGTTATCGGGAGCCCCTCTTATTTAAAGCTATACCAGTGTATTACATCCACTGTCAATGGTTACATAAAATAAGAGGGTGTATCCACATAATATTTTTCTTATTCCTCCATGAAAATATACGATGTGGGTACTCATTAGAAGCGCCTCGGTGAGGCGCTTCTAATGAGTATCACAACATATATTTCTGAGCAGAAATAAGAAAAATATCGATACTTTTTGGTTGAAAAAAAAAAGTGCCTCATCTGGAAATGTGTTATATAGGCCATTTCAAAGCTGTCACTAAAGACCATAATTACCTCCAACTAGAGTGTTTACATCTTTAACAATACATACAAAACCAAAATATAACCTCTAATTCATACCTCAGCTGACCTGATCACGAGCAGACAGAGTGATTTACTATACATAAACTCATTCACCTAGCCCTTAGTATGCTGGGTAATATTTTAGCATACATTTTTTTAATATTTTTCTAACTTTTCCCAGAAAATTGGATCAGACACTTCATGCAAATAGTCTCTTTAAGTATGAAACATCAAAGCCTATTTTATGGGAAAAATACTGTTATGAACTGCTGTCTGCTGAAATTGCCCAAGCGGTAATGGTTAATTAACACGCCCTCTCATGGTAGATTTCCCACTAGAGGGAAACATATTAACGGTAATGGTTAATTAACACGCCCTCTCATGGTAGATTTCCCACTAGAGGGAAACATATTAACGCTTAGTAAATTCAGCAGACATTTTGAAATATTTTTCTTATTTTCCCAGAAAACAGTATTTGACATTTAATGCAAATTATTTGCATGAAATGTCAAAACCTTTTTTCTGGGAAAAATAAGCAAATATCACTTGCCCATAGCCTGGTAAGTGTTGATTCCAGGAGGAATGCCAACTACTAAAACCAGCTTGCACACCTGTGCTACCTGATCAGTACCTGCTGGGTACTAAATATATTTGATACTGTGGGGTATGGGAAGAGACAATAGCTGGATTTTTCTTGGGACGAATCTCATTTCAGATAAAATTGATTCTCTAATAAGCTGTTATGTCTCAATAATCTAGCTCTTTAGAAATTATTGTTTTGTTGTTTGTTTTTTTTTCTTTCTTAAACACCTAATATTTGTTGTGATTTATCAATACAGAAACTGGGACTCACATGTTTTGCTTCAAACAAGATTTTCCAGAGCAGCGAGTCCAGGGACTCATGGATTCAGTTTTGTAAAAACAAAAACAACAAAAACTAAAATCCAGACTTGTCGAGGGCAGATAACTCTGTCAAAAACTGAAAAAAATTTGTCCACTAGGGATCCCAAACCAGGTCTCCACAATATCATTGCACAAACCAAGTTTGATGAAAATCATCCAGAAAGGAAAATATATATGTGTCACAAGCAGTAACTTTGTCAAAAATTAATGAAATTTGCCAATTAGTGATCCCAAGCAGACCTCCACAATATCAATGCATACACCATGTTTGGTAAAAATCCATTGGCATTTACTCAAGTTACCATCCAGAAATGAAAATATGGACGGACGAATGGATGCACATACAATGGACGGACACATGGACAGCCGTGATACCATATTACCCCACCACTAACGTATGGCAAGGTATAATGCAAAAAACAAATACACACTGCTAAAGGCAATTCATAAATCATAAGAAAGACCAAACACGTGACAAATGACCGACATAGTACTTGACCCTAAACCTGCTATGCCTGCCTTTGCAAACAGTGTAGATTCTGATCAGTTGGCTTCTCCAAGATCTGGATCTGCTCTGCTTGTCATTAAATACGTAAATTTGTATCAACAACCTGGATCAAATAATCTGATTGGCTGAAAAATAGAAGTAGGTGTGGCATCTTAATTTATTCAGCATGGCAAGAGTTAAACCTTCACAATGCCACTAACTGGCATACCTCCAGATAAAGCATTTTTTTTTATTTCAAACAAAAACAAAAAAAATGATATTTTTCTATTTCTCCTTGAAAACGTATGTTGTGGGTACTCATTAGAAGAGCCTCATTGAACCACTTCTAATGAGTACCCACAATATATGTTTTCAAGAAGAAATAAGAAAATTATAAATGAAAACCCCTTCTTATCTAGAGCTATGTATCTGACTGGACATTTGAGGACCGCAGCAATGAGCACACAACCAGGGTCAATTTGTAGACTGTTCTGTCCAACAAAGTGTAAACAAAAGTGATAAAAGGAAATTTCCATTACTACATAGAACTTGGTAACTATAAAAAAATCTGAAATGGTTCCAGCCTTTTAACCCTTATCCTGCTGAATAAATTAATCAGCCACACCCATTTCTGAGAATCAGCCAATCAGATTATATCATAATATGTTTTTGTTCAAATTCACAAACTGAATGACAAACAGTGTAGATCCTGATCAGATGGCTTCTTCAGAAGCCATCTGATCTGGATATAAACTGTTTGCAAAGGTAGGGGTTGTCATGAACAGCAGGATAAGGGTTAATTTACCAGTAAAACAGGAAGAAAAAACGTAGGAGGGAAAGCATGACATAGGTCCAGATTCAATGCTTTTTAAACCAAAATCAAGGACATTTTTCTTATTTCTGCTTGAAAACATATGTTGAGGGTATCCATATGACGTGCCTCACAGAGGAGATTCTAATAAGTACCCACAACATGCTTAAAAATATATGTTGTGTGTACTCATTTGAAGTGCTTCACCAAGAAATAATGAAAATACTGCCTGATACCCCCGCTAATCTGGAGCTATGCTCGTGATAAACATTTTTTTCTTACTTGTAGGTTCTCTGCTGAATCACCTCAACAAGGTGATCATAATGTGTTCAGTAATTTCTGGTTGAAAAAACAAAACAAAACAAAACCTTATCTAGAAATATCAATATATCTTGGATAAACAAAAAAATGGCTCACCTAGAGCTATTACTAAAACCTTAGCTTCTCACAAATTGATATGTTTTTCTTCGTGACCCATAGCTACAGATAAGAGGGCCCGGGTAGGGCTATGACATAAATATTTTTCTTATTTCTCCATAAAAACATATGTTGTTGGTACTCATCAGAAGCACCTCGGCAAGGATCAGAAGCACCTCGGCAAGGATCAGAAGCACCTCGGCAAGGTGCTTCTAATGACTACTGCAATATATGTTTTTGTGTAGAAATAAAAATTACCAGTATTTTTGGTTTAAGAAGAGCCTTTTCAGGAACTACAGTGACCTATCACAAGGGTATGCAACTAGACACAACAGTAAGCAAAAGGTATAAACAATCATAACGCATTAACCCCTGGGTATATTACCATCATTCTTTGGCAGCAATACAGCATATTATTGTGTTAGAAGGTAAATTTAGAAACAGCATTATTTATGAGACACTATCAGGCTATGCTTACACAGAAGTCACATCATCAGAAAAGATATCTTTGTAGCTACAGAATAACCCATTGTATACTGAATAGACTCTCCCACATTATATATTGGAAGAGTCCAATTTCAATTTTAGGTACGTCCAGCTATGAGATTTACATATTCCTAGAGAAAAATAGCTATACAATTTGCAAACAGTGGAGACCCTGATCAGACACCCAAGGTTCGCGTTACCGATCGCCATTGTTGCCATTTGCGCAGAAAAATAAAATCTGCCACAAAAAAATCATAAATTGGCGAAAACAAGTGGCGAAAAAAATATCACCTGAATTACCCACTACTGAGTCATATAATTGTCGCACGTGTCTATCGCACCTTGATTGTATAATTCGCCAATTAGCAACTCAGTTATTGATCAGAAAACGGTAGCTGATCAAATTAACCTGAATTTGATGAAAGCGATATGAGGTCACGTGCTGTGATGCGCAGTTTGACAGTAGCACCACCCACTTATTCATAATCCACGTCTTTCGTCCTATTATTCATGACGCTTTGCCGAAACTACCAATCAGGAATTAATGTCAGAGTCGCATCGCCTACATCTCGGAAATTTACCCAGAATGTAATCATGTGGAACCCTATGTCAAACACAAAGATGGAAAACAAATTGATTACATGAGAAATAATTATTGTCATTAATCGGTTCGGCTTATTAAAGCAGTAAGTACACTTCGACAGTGCCGACTTTAATTAAGCATGTTTTGGTACCTTCTTATGAGCCTTAATTTTATTTGGGGATCAACGAACATCGTCCCGAAAAAAAAAAACACACAAAAAAAACCATGAATAATGCCTTGGAGACGGACACATTAGTCTCCGATGGTCCGGATCGCGCATTCGATCCCCACAGATTGTAGCGATTTATTATGAAACACAAATTTGCTACGGTCATTCACTCCTTCCACTGCTTCAAGACTGGCAGTTACAAGTTTCTTGCGGAAGGGTGTTCAATGTACTGGTTAACCGCTTATTGTATAAGCATGCCCCCTCTTTTTTATTGGCGCGATTCATAAAAAAATGCTGTTCCCCATTCCATTTCCCATAGACCAGACTCGTAAAGCAATTGCAGTAAACTCCCTTTTAAGTCAGTTGCAGTTAGCTCCCTTAAAACAGACAAACCTGCTGTGTTAGAAACTTACCCCGCATTTATCAGGGTACAAATGAATATTGTTACGTTATTCTCTTACACTATAATACATTAATAACATTATATTTATTGGCTTATACAGCACTTTTCAGAACTTTCGTTTCCATGTAAAGTGTTCCATTTTTGTGTCCAACATTCGATACGCAAAACAAAGACTTATTATTAATTCATGACACTGTAATTAATTAATTACAGCAAAAGTTTTAAAAATCAGTGCAAGAATTACTTTCAAGTCCCCCACACATTTCACATTATACTGACTCCTGAATCTATTGCTGCAATTAAAGGAATCAGTAAATGAACACCTTTTTTTCTGACAAGATAATTCTTTGGCGAAAAATGGCCAAAATTTGGCTCAAAATCTGGCTCAAAGTTAAAGAAAATGGCACAAAAAAAATCAAATTGGCGAAAATGGTGGCGAAAGAAAAAGAAATCCTAGTGCGAACCCTGGACACCGCATTCTGCAGTGTCTGATCTGGGTCTGCACTGTTTGCCAATTACCCTTATAAGGGTCTCCCGACTACAATGGGTTAAGCATGTTTTTTGAATAAAAAGGTATTATAGGACTTGGTGATAATTCTGAAATATTTTTTCTAATTTCACCATAGGAATATATTAGTTGTGGGAACTCGTTAGAAGTGCATCACCATGATGCTTTTAATAAATACCCACAACATATCTTTTCAAAGGTGGCTGACAGAGCTAATATCAATATAACCTTAATTTTTGTTGTCTAAAATTACAATTTCCAAACCAAATTAAACTACCCCTAGTTTGTTATAAAATGCTTCTAAGGACTGTGCAGTAAAGAATTATAGAAGAAATATCACCTATATATGTTTTTTCTAACTAGGCTACGTAGCTAAATTTGGTCAAGGGAGGTAATAATTTTATAAATTAAATAGTGGTTATACTCTAGTTACTTTAAAAGTTTTCAGGAATATGTGTATTTTTTATGTATTTTTATGATAAGAAAGTATATTTCTTTCACATCGAGTGTGCTGACTCTTCAAAACCTCACTGAGAGCTTAAATTATTTTCCTGAAACTTAGTGTATCAGAACACTTATTGTACTTAATTTTACGAAAATTTTTTGTCATATCAAAATTAGCTAAGTCAGCAACCTTTAACGCTTATCCTGCTGAATATATTAAGATGCCGTGCCCATTTTCAGTTAGTCAGATTACATGATCCAGACTGTTGATATAAATTCACATACTGAATGGCAAACGGTGCAGATACAGATCAGTTGGCTCTGATCTGGATCTACATTGTTTGCAAAGGCAGGATATATCCGGTTCCACAGTACAAGGGAACTGCACGCCCCTTGGATGGCAGACCACAGAAGGAAGTCCAGGTCGGACCTGACAAGCTTGAGGTGGTAGCTTCCTTTTGCTACCTAGGGACATGCTCCCAGCAGCAGGTGGCTGTGAACTTTCAACCACAACACGTGTGAAAACCACCTGGAAGAAGTTCAAGGATCTGCTACCAGGTCTCTCTTCACGCCACCTCTCTTTCAAAACACGTGGCCGTGTGTACAGCTCTTGTATGCGGAGCGCAATGCTCCATCAGGGGTCAAGCTGGCTCAGAAATTTAGGGAGAAGTGACTTCTCCCTCCAGACAAAACAGGGAGATGTTTTATAGGATGAGGGAGAAGTCAAGACTCAGTTAACCTATCACCTTACTGAAAGCATGACACTTAAGGACTTTCGACTTGCTTTACCACATTGTCTTGGGAATTAATAAAAAAGGAAACAATTTTTACTGTAGAGCTGTTAATTCTTACTTCTAAACCAATTAAATTATCCACAGAAACACAGACGTGAGTAGGGCAAATGCATCATATCTGCACCCATAGCTTTTTGGAAATTGATCTCAGTCAAAGCATCAAGATCTGATAAGCTATAAACATAATGATAAAAAGAAATTTGTTAGCTAAAATGTCTGTTAGCTTTTTTAAACTTAGTTTTTAGCATTTTTAATGCTGTTTCTGACCAATTTTCAGCACGTACATGGTTCATTTATGAAAAAACGGACACCCACGAAAACTAATGACATTGACAAAAACGATCTTTTGGTCACATAGCAGGCAAACAGTTTTCCTCCAAAATTTTTTTAACCACATTAGACTTTTATTCTGTGGCATTTCTGATACTTTTAACAACTTTTTTCAAAAGAATTTTACCTTTGCATGTTTGTTCAATTTTTACTGGACTTCTCCAAACAAAAAGTTCGTTTTGCACAAGTATTAGCTTTTTTAAAAATTGCAAAAATCGAGGGCGAAGTTTTTGTCGCCCTTAGGGCTTCCTAGGGCGACTTAGAGCCCTCAAGGGCGACTATTTCGCCCCAGTCGCCCTGTAGCTTGATCCCTGCTCCATGCCATCGAGACTTGGCCATTGACAAAGCTGAACCTCCAGCGTCTGCAGTGAAATGACAGGGCAATGATCAGACAGATCTGCAATGTCAGGTCGCAAGACATTGTCACCACCTGGTCCAATGAGCTACTTGTGCGGCTTGGCATTGAGGATCTGGACCTCATTCTGAAGGAGAGAAGACTCTGATGGTATGGACATGTGGAACGCTCCAATGGTGCAGTCAAGACAGCCAGTGACATACAGGTTGACGGAAAGCGTGGGCCTGGGAGGCCCAAAATGACATGGAAGCAGCTGACAGAGATGGATTGCAGAGAGTGGAAGCTCTCGGCTGTCAACCCTCATGATAGACGTACCTGGAGATCTGGTGTGAGATCTGCCATGCGTACAGCAATCCAGCTATCTGGAAGGGGGCCCACTGATGTGGATGTTGCCCCAATACCTGCACGTTAATCAAAAATCCGATTATGATGATGATAAGGGTTAACAGAGAACTGGAGAAAAGTATCACAGAATTATCATCAAATATCGCTCCTTAACAAAAGTCCTCTGATTGACATTTTTCCCTGAGAGGCTTCTAATGAGTATCCACAACCTAGGCTATGTTTCTGTAAATTTATGCCTAATATGGATGACCAAGTCAGAAAAGAGCTATGTCATTATTAATTAACACTTGTTATGCTGAACCTGGATATACCCTGCCTTTGCAAACATGTAGATCCAGATCAGTAGGCTTCTGAAGAAGCCAACTGATCTGGACCTGCACTGTTTGCTATTTAGTATGTGAATTTATAGCAACGATCCAGATCAAGTAATCTGATTGGCTGTAAATTAGAATTGACATATACAGACAACATTTTGTTTTCTTCTTCATCTGAGAAAATAGGTGTTGACATTTCATGCAAATTGTCTTGTCAGGAGACAATTTGCATGAAATGTCAAAGCCTACTTCTAGGAAAATAAAGAAACATTAAACTTAAATATATTGAAAATTTTACCACCAATAGATGAAAATTTTCAGATAAAAAATTCTGATATTTTTCATGTTTCTGATCAAAACATAGACTGTGGGTACTCATTAGAACTGTCTCAATGAGGTGGTTATAACAAGTACCCACAATCTATGGTTTGAGCGGAAATAAGAAAAATAATGTATACCCTTGTAAACCCCAGTTTTACTATATAAAAGTGGGGTTTAAGTGGGTCAACATTATACAGGCATGTTTTTTTGTGATGAATATCATCACTTTATCGTCAGCTGAATTTGCCCAGAGAGTAGTTAAGGTTAAAATACCCAGAAACAGAAATTCTCAGCATAAATTGTCACTCTGATGTATTTTCTTACAAGAAGTTTTGTATATTAAAATACACACTGAGAAACAGAAATTCAAAGCATAAATTGTCAGTCTGATGTATTTCTTACAAGAAGTTTTGTATATTAAAATACACACTGAGAAACAGAAATTCAAAGCATAAATTGTCAATCTGATGTATTTCTTACAAGAAGTTTTGTATATTAAAATACCCAGAAACAGAAATTCTAAGCATAAATTGTCAATCTGATGTATTTTCTTACAAGAAGTTTTGCAGAGGACTTGTTAAGGAGGAGTATTTGGTGATAATTCTGGGATAATTTTCTCCATTTCTCCATAAAAACATATGTTGTGGGTACTCATTAGAAGTGCCTTGGCGAGGCGCTTGTAATGAATACCCACAACATATGTTTTTATGGAGAAATAAGAAATATTATCCCAAAATTATCACCAAATACTCCTCCTTAACAAGTCCTCTGTTTTGTATATGAAAATCAGCAGATCATGTTTAATCAAATATGCAATTTCATTCCTACAGGATAAGGTTTCTAATTTTGTCTAATAAAGAATTTAGGTAAGTAGGTAACATAGTTATCCATGCACAAAAATGTATCGGTATTACGTAAATGTAAACGTGATACATTTATGTAAAGGTATTCTTGCATACACATACCATTGATATTGTAAGAAAAAAAAAAACTGTTGGACTGCACAATAAAGAAATACCTCTTTTGGTTAATGACTTTGAAGAAATACATGTAACTAGAACATTATGATACTATCTTTGTCATTGTCTAGATAACAACACAACTCAAATATCAGGGGATATCAACATTATTCTAATTTCTCCATGAAAACATATGTTGTGGATATTCATTAGAACTTCCTCCCTATGGCAAAATAAGAAAAATACAGTCGACTCTCGTTATCTCAAATTCCAAGGGACTCACTCAAACACTTCAAGATATCCGCATCTCGACATATCAGAGTTGAGAGTGAGTAAAATAATAAACTGAACAACCACATTTATCACATAGTGGACTAAATTCCCAACATTAAGCATGAAATATCTCGCGATGTAGATGGTCTACATGCATGCAAATGTGATAAGTCAGTTATACCATGGTTCTGCGCATGTACGTGCGATAATGCACTCGCTCACGCTCGTGCATTATCGCATCGTACATGCGCACGAACCATGGTATAACTAAGACTTAACAAATGAATATGTATTTTGACTCCTGAAGTTAGAAATATGTATATAAAATAATGTGGAAAAGAGGAGAAATTGCTCCTTAAGAGCAATTTCTCCTCTTTTCCACTTGATTTTGTTACCTGTTGTCATAGTTTCATGTTAAAACATGGACCAGATTTTCACTTCGAGATAAGCGGTAATTTGAAATAAGCGAGTTCGAGATAACGAGGTTCGACTGTATCTGTAATTTTCAGTTGAAAAAGGGCCTTAACTGTGATGTGTTGTGGTTGTTGTGCAGATTAACGCTACAAGGCACCCGCGGCACATAGAGGCAGCTGCGATTGTTATGTACATGTATTTGTACAGCCTTGCTTTCATGGATCACCCATGCATACTTGGTGCTGCTGTCTGTCACCAAGCACCGCCCTCTCCACTTTAAATTCACGTCCAGTATGAGCTAGGCGTACTAATGGTCTGAAAATCGGTCTCGACCCAAGTGAGATTCGAACCCATTATATCCCGCTTAAAAGTCGAGTGCACTAACCACTAGGCCATCCAGACCGCATGATGAGTATGTAAAGTACTGTTTCTTATGTCTTCATGAAATTATATGATGTGGGTACTAGAGTACCTATGCCAGGTTTTGGTGACAAAAAAGTCAACACTTTAGGTTACAAAAAGCATAAAGGATTAAGCAGATTAAATCTGAACTAAAAGATATACTATGGCTTTTTTCTTACCAATAATAGCCTATAACATGTTGAGCCATACCTCCAAATATGGCACTTTTTTTTTTCCCAACCAAAAAGTATTAATATTTTTCTTATATCTCCACGAAAATATATGTTGTGGGTACTCATCAGAAACACCTCAGCAAAGAGTTCTAATGAATACCCACAATTTATGTTTTAAGTGGAGAAATAAGAAAAATATTTCTAGGATATACTCTCATATCTGGAGATATGATGAATCCTATATTATGAACAGTAAAGGCATTGATCAGACTACTCCATAGGTCTAGATAATAATGGGTATCAGGTAGTTTTCTTATTTCTCAACAAAAACATATGTTGTGGGTACTCGAGGTGCTTCTGACAGTACCCATTACATAATTATGTTTTTATTGAGAAATAAGAGAAATAAAGATATTTCTGGTTGAAAAAATGCACTTTATCAAGAGGCTAGAGCTATGTACATGTATCTCAGATGTGTCGGACGATTGGGATCTGTGTTTTGAATTTCACTATTCACATATAATGACCTTTTTCCTTGTTGTGACTTAAAAGTATAAATGAACTTACTGACAAATCTTTTGGCTATTTTTTTTTTTTTTTTTTTGTTAACACTTCTACTCACTAAAACCTGCTACTGGACTCATTTAATCTCTATCATGGCCAAATTCAGCACATAACGAATTGCTGACATTTTTTTTTATTTTTACCAGAAAATATGCATGAACATTTCATGCAAACTGTCTCCTTAGGAAATGTCAAAGCATATTTTCTAAAAAAATAAATTAATAAACATTGTTGTCTGCTAAATTCTTTACCCAGCATGCTAGCATCAAAACATCTATAATGAAGCATGCTCTAATGGGTACAATAACCAGATGTTTTGATTTGGAGAAAGAAACAAAATAAAATTTTGAACATGGGTGACCGATTCAAAAGCAATTATTCTATTTTGTTTGTTTGTTTTGGTTCGTTCTAACTTTGTCATGAAACTTAGTATCTATAGGTAGGTCATTCAAATCTTGTTTACAAAAGAATCAACTGAAATGAATGATTGCCAAGTCTTAATATCTGGGAAGACTAAGAAACGCATTTTTTCACATGTCAAACTAACCCTTAAGTGTCTATCACAACTGCAAAAGACCACCATTTGAAATAGTGTAAATACCGTAATAACCCTAAATACTGAGACGGTTTCATTTGTGTTGAGGTTTTATGGCCCAGTCAATCCATTGGCTCATGTCGAGAGCGGTCAGTTTACCTAACCATACTTTTACTGGGCAGGCTTTGTCCTCTTAGCGGTTAACCAGTATTGTGCACATTCTTTCACCAGAACCTGACAAATGCCCTTTTTGGATCAGCGGAAGGTAATAACCATAGAAAGTATTTCATGATCAACTCTCCATGAAAGAATGTTGCTGACTCTGCTGGGATCGAACCCGCAACCTCCTGATCACCAGTCGGACAAGCATCCAACTGAGACACCGAGGCAGAATTGGGATAGACAAACCTGAGCGGACAGTGTCTACACTGTTTGCCACTCATCCAGCAGTATTTCAGACACATCAACAGGTAATACAAGACTTTTTCTGATTTTAGGACAAGTATGGTAAGGAGAAGGTATCCAACTGCTTAGGGTAAATAGGGTAATTCTCTTTTATTATTACTTTTAGAGACAATAAGACTTGATATTTCATGGCACTTTAAGGGTTAATCCCTAGCAAGTTAGCACTTAGTAAGAATTTCAGACAATTTTTAAAATTCCTTCCTTATTTTCCCTGAAAAAAGGCTATGACATTTCATGCAAACTGTCCCCAACTGTGCAAATTGTTTACTTTTTTGTCCCCTACTGAGCAAGTTTTTTGTTGTTGTTTTCTTTTTTTTTTTTTTTACTTTTTTTGTCCCCAACTACAGCTTCAGCACTTTCCATGAGCTTGTCACCTAATTGTGATTTTAAGTCATTTTTGCAAACAGTGTGGACCCAGATCAGACTGCTCCTCTTGGAGCAGTCTGATCAGAGTCCACACTGTTTGCCTGTATGCAAAAATAGGTTTGGAAAGTGTGCAGGAGTATTCAGCAGTTGGCATAAACAGACATTTTCAGATGCAGGTTTTCTTGGCATTTTAAGGGTTAACCCATTTCATGGAGTGGACTCTTCTACCACAACTCTTTATACCAGACTATTTCCAATAGTTTTTATTGGGGGTACAAAAATAACAAAACAGAGCAGATTTAGCCCCAGTTTCAAAATGCAGTGGGAACCCTGATTCAGTGACATCTTATCTTAGTCTGAATTGTTTGCCAATTACCATTTCTTTTGGATTTCCTGACTGAAATGGGTTAACACTGAATAGAGACTTTTCACTTTGTTGTTGCTACTACTCCTTGGCACAAGGTCAAATCAACTTATGATTTTTTATCTTCTGTAAACATGACAATTATCATCACTTCAATCTTAATCATAATTATATGGGGCAAGATTTTATATTTCTGTTTTCATGAATATATCATTATCAGGTCAGGGTGCATTGTATATTTGGGTAGAAAATATTGAAAAAAAAAAAAAAAAAAAAGAGTATGTGTATATTAACCTAATTACATCAAGTGAACTCTTTTAACACTAACTATCTTCTGTCAACATGACTATCATCGTCAGTTCTTAAATCATAATCACAATTTTATGGGACAAGAATTTTTATCTATGTTTACATATATATATCATTATCAGGTCAGGGATAATGCTGGACAAGAATCTGTGAAATCTTCATTGCATATTTGGGTAAACTTAGCATGCTAGGACAGAGTCACCAGATGTCAAACTGAAACATTTTTTCTTATTTTTCCAAGATAAAGGCTTTGAAAGTTCATATAAATTAGAATTTGCATTAAATGCCAAGCCTTTTTTTCTGGTGAAAATAAGAAAAACATTGTCAAATTTGTTTGTCTTAATTTTCCCAGAAAAATAGGCTTTGGCTTTTAATGGAAATTGACTCAATTTGTTGTCTACTGAATTACCCAGTGAGTGTTTAAGGTTTATAAACTAAGAAATTGAGTTCTGTCTCACTCACCTGGAAGGAGCCACACCGACTAGATTGGGCCCAAGACCTTTAAATAATGCTCCAAATCCTTCATTCTTGAACACGTATCTGAAATATTGGAGAGAAAACTGTATTCAGCCTAAATATTGGTACATCTTAAGTCATAACCATACTTGTCCTAAATGTGAATAACTCAGTTTTACTTCCACTTGACATACATGTATCTAACAACTCTTTGAAGAGTAGCAATCATAGCTCTAATTGAGGCGCTTTTCAATCAAAAAATTGATAGTTTTCTTATTTCTCCATGAAAACATATATTGTGGGTACTCATTAGAAGCCCCTCACTGAGGCACTTCTAATGAGTACCCACAACATATGTTTTCATGGAGAAATAAGAAAAATAGGTGAGGCACTAATGAGTACCCACAACATATGTTTTCATGGAGAAATAAGAAAATTATTAACCTGATACCTACTCTTATCTAGCCCTATGAGCTATGAAGGCCCTGATCAGACACCACATTCTGTGACAGCTAAATAGGAGTTACACTGCTGACTCAGACCTGGTTGTCACAATACGTAGGGTAAATACTGCAACTCCTGTTGTCCAGCAAGGGTCATCCTGTAGCTCTCAGAGAGGGAGAAGTTTTGTGATCATTTCAGGATTTCAGGGAGAAGTTTTGGTCCAAATTTTGGATTTCCCTATATATTCTATACATTTTCACCTCCCTCAGCTCAAGATAGGGAGGTCAGCCAGCCAGCTTAGGGAGACTTTTTCTCCCAAATCACCCTCTAGAATGACCCCTGTCCAGTTATAGGTACAATACTGTCAGACGTGTGCACAGTGCAGTTCAGACCCAGATAAAAAAGTATGTTTTTTTTGTGTGTTTTTTTTTTCAACCAAAAACAGGGTCACCCTAGAGGGCGATTTGGGAGAAAAAGTTTCCCTAAGCTGACTGACTTCTTATCTTGAGCTAAGGGAGAAGTGAAAATGTATGGAATATATAGGGAAATCCAAAATTTGGACCAAAACTGAAATCCAGAAATTGTAGGAAAACTTTTCCCTCTCTGAAAGGTCTAGGATGGCCCCTGCAAAAAGTACATGTATTGATATTTTTTCTTACACTATTTGCCATTGATTTGCCACTGATATTCTTCTTAACCATTGTCCTGCTGAACAAATTAAGATGCCATGCCCTTTCTAATTTTCAGCCAATAAGATCACTTGATCCAGATTGTTGGTATGGATTCACATACTTAATGGCAAACAGTGCAGATCCAGATCAGTTGGCTTCTCCAGAAGCCAACTGATCTGGATCTACACTGTTTGCAAAGGCAGGACATATCCAGGTTCAGCACGACTAGGGTAAATACACACTATTTTGCACTGAAAGCCTAAGTTGTGAGTACTCATTAGAAGCACACAAGTACCCACAAAATGTTTTCATTGCTTCCCTTATCTGACGTGCGTTATTTTCTGTTTCACAACTCTAGTTATGGAATATAATTATATACATAAGTATTTGTTTCTTCACAAACAAAAAAAAAAAAAAACAGGTACATGTTCTCAATGAGGGCTTACGTCTAGGAATAAAAACAAAAATAATTTACCTACCGTATCTACGCTAAGTATCGGGACATCTTTTCTTACCAAACTTGTCCTAAGATCTAAAATTGTCCATTCTACTATCTCTTTATGTGTCTAAATTATGGCTCTTATTATGGCAAGTATTGTAGACCCTGACCAGACTTCGCAGTCTGTAGTGTCTGATAAGGGTGTTCAGTATTTGCAAAGACCTATCTGTCCCAATACTTAAGGTTATTACTGTATTTACAATCAATGTACTCTTTTACAAATTTGACAACAGTATTTAACCCTTGTCCTGCTGAATATATTTAGATGCCACGCCCATTTCTAATTTTCAGCTAATCAGATTACTTGATCTGGATTGTTGCTATAAATTCTCATACTTGATGGCAAACAGTGCAGATCCAGATCAGTTGGCTTCTTCAGAAGCCAACTGATCTGGATCTACACTGTTTGCAAAGGCAGGGTATATCCGGGTTCAGCAGGACAAGGGTTAAGTAAAATGTCCATACACCTTAACTCATTACCATACTTATCCCAAATTTTGAACATTACTACATGAATACAGCTGTATGCATTAAACAACCTGCTGGTAGAGTGACAATTTAGACCCTAATAAGTCGACAGTGGATCTGAGTCCCCAGCTAGCATTCTACGTAAATCTACATCGGGCTGTCATCGGCCCGTCAGCTACCCTGACGGGCCGATGACGGCCCGATATAGATTTACGTAGAATGCTGACTGGGTCTGCACTGTTTGCTCAGGCTTGTCTTTCTGAATACTTAGGGTAAGTACAGTACACATGTACTGCCAATCACAACAATTGTCGTCTGCTTTGTCATCTGCTTGTGATTTTGTCATTTTTGCAAACTGTGCGGACCCAGATCAGACTGCCCCTCTTGGAGCAGTCTGATCAGAGTCCACACTGTTTGCCTGTATGCAAAAAATAGGTTTGAAAAGTTGTCAAGAATATTCAGCAGAAGACATAATCAGAGGACATTTTCAGATGCAGGTTTTCTTGGCATTTTAAGGGTTAAGGAATATTCATTGGTGATGCAATATTATGCACTAAGTAGGTTTGTGGTTAACTGTGCACACATTCTTAACACTTAGCATGCTGGGTAAAAAAAATCAGCAGACGATATTTTGAAATGTTTTATATATTTTCCCAGAAAATAGGCTTCAAATTTTCTCCTTAAAGACTTTTTTTTCTGAGTCGAATTGTTCAAAGCATTGTTAGCTTAACGAGCTTGTTGATGACAAACTTGTTACATATAACTGTTGTAGCTAAGGTATTTTCAAATACACCGACATTTTTTGCTGGAAAGCAAAAGCTATTCATTTTCTTTCAGCAAAAAATATCAATGTATTTGCCATATTTCAAGATAGAAATTTTAATGTCACATTAGCTAACAATTCATTAAGTTTTAAACAACTGGGCCAAGATTGTAAAAACTATAATTCTAACATGATGTAAAGGTTTTTCCCATTGCCCCCTATGGAAACATCACCATGAGCAAACTACAATAGTTTAACATCGTCAATGTAGTGCATGCAAAAGGGCGTGTTTAATGGCCTGCCATGTAAACATTTACTGCTGTCGACATCCGAAGCAAAAGAGTTCTTTGGAAAACATTGCAACTACATCGATTTTTCTTTATGTATCATGTTAGAATCAAAATGATTTTTCTCTGCTGTGAATTATCGCAACTAATGCATGGTGTTGTCTGGCAGATGCAAATATTAATTCACTCCGGCTTCACTGTTGTGAATTAATACTTCGCAATCTGCCCTCCAGCACCATGCATTATTTGATGATAATTCACAGGAGAGATAAATTATTTCTTAAATACTTTGTAAAAGCTGCAAATAAAACATTCTACCAACCTCCCACTTTTTTTCTTCTTAGACCCAATGAGTACTCACAAGAGACTTTTTCTTTGATATTTAACAGGGCCCAGTTGTTCAAAGCTAATGAAGCCGTTAGTGAACGATTCGTTAAATTTTACATCAAGTAATACGCAAATATGCTGAATTTTTTTGCTGAAAAAAAGCTACTCACATTTTTTCAGCAAAAAAATCAGAATATTGTCTACTGAATCCGCTAAAACAGTTAACGAAATGACCCTTAACTAGCTTGTTAAACTAACAACGCTTTGAACAACTGGGCCCTGGATACTTTCTTAACTAGAGCTCTGCAGTATATTAATCAATGAAGTCACTCACCTGCCCTAGTTTATCAACAGCCCTAGGACAGGTATAATATGACTGTAAACAACCTGACCTCTAGGGTTGACCAGACAATCAACTCTTTTTACAGCAAACAAATCTGTAATGTTATGAATACAGAGATGTACAATACATTACCACCAAGCCCCAGTCTACCAGATAGCTTTTTTTTTTTTGACACTTATTTGAATGTTTTGTTTCCATGGTAATGCAGTGTTATTGTTCAGAGAAAACTTTTTTTGAGTATTATATCTCGTTTTTTTTTTGTTTTTTTTAGTCTGAAAACACTCAGAACATCCCTGTCCCTACTGTTCATGATTGAAATTCCTACTATTGCCCTACTTTTTCAACATCCCGAGCCCTACTTTATCCCTACTTTTTCGATTTATCTAACTCAGCTCCAATCCGGTGTATGACTCATTCATTCTCTTGAGGAAAGTACAGGGAAGATTTCTACTAAAAAAAATTTGTGGGTGCACAATGAAATCATGTTGATGCAATTTCAGTGAGCACCACAGGATATCTTTAGGTGTAAAAATAACAACAATTAACCTATATATAATGTACATGTAATCACCATGACCTTTTCTGAAATACACACACCTGGGTTATCTCAGGTAGACCTACACAGCTGCAGATTAGAGAGGGGGGTATCCACAAAATATTTTTATTTCCTCATGAAAACATGTTGTGGGTACTCATTAGAAGCGCCTCACCAAGGCGCTTCTAACGAGTACCCACAATATGTTTTCGTGGGGAAATAAGAAAATCGTAGTACTTCTCGGCTGAAAGAAAAGACCTTTTCTGGAGCATGGACCGACCATAAGGTGCTGCAATACACTAATTTTTCACAAGGGTTATAACTTATACAACTTATAATTATGGCAACTGATGTAATATGCAATAACCATTACACTATACAGACCAATCCTGATATATACATTTTTTCTTATTTCTCCACCTTTTGAATAGTTACTTCACAGCTCCAGATAAGGTGTTTTTTTTTTTTCTTTTTTTTTTTTTCAAATAAAAAAAAATTAAATTTTTCTTATTTCTCCATGGAAACATCATATTGTGGGACTGAGGTGCTTTTAATAAGAACCCACAACATATGTTTTCATGGAGAAATAAGAAAAAATATTTATCCGGTATACACCTTTTCATCTAGAGCTATGCTTACTTATTAGAAGACTTCTACTCACATGTTTTTGTTGCAAAATAAAATTAAAAATACTTTTTGGTTAAAAAAAGTGCCTATGCATAATTGGCTGACACATCTGAAAATGGGGCTTAACATATCAAAGACAGACTGAAATGACAAAAACATCTTAAACGGTATTCTTATTTTCACCTGTGCAGTGAGTAACATTCAGAAGAAACGCCATGATGAAACTTTACCCCCTCCCCACTCCCACCCTCCCCACAGAGAACAGTTTTTAGACATATCAACTGACAGTTGAAATAGACAGTGACTTGGTTCGAATTTTAGGACTCTCATTATCTCAAACTGCAAGGGACTCTCTGGAACACTTCGAGATATCTGTACCTCGAAATATCAGGATTGCAGAAGTCAGGAAAACAATAAACCAAACAGCCACATTTAACGAATGACTATGTAATTTGAGTCCTGAAGTTTGAGACATACTGAAAATACTGTGGAAAAGAGGAGAAATTGCTCCTTAGGAGCAAATTCTCCTCTTTTCCGCTTTCTCTTTTCCGCAATATTTTGTTACCTGTTCTTAGATTTCCATGTTAAAACAGGGACCAGAATTTAATTTCGAGATAAGAGGTTATTCAAGATAAGCAAGGTCGAGATAACGAGTGACTGTATCAGTCCTGCCATTGTGATCGATAATCGATTAGTAATCAATGAAGACTTGGTCATAATTTACCTGTCTGTCTAGGGTATGACTCTTAGTATGTTATACTTTACTGTATACATGTATTTGGGCAGACAGGCCTGAGCAAACAGTGTAGACCCAGATGAGATGCCGCAAAACACAAGTTTCTCATCAAGGTCTACACTGTTTGTCACCCATCCAGCTATTTTTAGACACAACACTGGGTAGTACTCGTAAATTGTACTTGTTCATATTTAAGATAAAGTATGGTAAGGAGTTGAGGTGTCTGAATACTAAGGGTAAATACATGCATGATAAAGTAACAGACACAAAAACCAAATGACTGATTATTAGCACATCTGTAACGATAATCATTTTTGTGGAATTCATCAATCATTTAATCAATTATCCGATTAATTGTGCCAGCCTTATTAGGGTAAATATGAGATTAGTAGTCAGCATTTTTACCTGAGACAATAGAAAAGTCCGAAAGACTGTCTTCGAGCTGCAAGTAATGCCCTTTCTGCCGATGCTGATACAGCAGACTGAGCTACACGACATGCATTGCATGCATCAGTGTGTACATGTAATTGTCCATTAATGTTCAAGTAGGTATTTGGAATTAAGTTCACTTGTGCAACATTAGATTGAATGTAAACTGGTTGGAATGTGGCAACTGATGACTGAAGGCGTGTTTTGACGACTTCCAGAGGACATGTTATAACAGCGCCAACCGTTCCTCCAACTCTGAAAAAGAAATAAAAAAAGATAAGTATACCACAACCTCTTTATAACACTATTGTTGTTAAAAAAAAAAACGTGTTACAGCCAAACAAAAAATGTATAGATTATATACAGGTCATTTTTCTATATAATCTATACATTTTAGGATCCATCCTTGACCCGTGTTGTATCCAAACCCGTGTTCTAACAAACTGTGTAATAAAGAGGTTACTGTGTATACCGTACCCAACGCCACTGAGAACGGGTCATCTATTTTAGATACATGTAAACATATTTCATGTGACTCAGAACCATGGCATGTAAACACATCAGCTATTTTAGATACATGTATCCATATTTCATGTGATACCATCTGGGTCCCATAGGGACATGCCCAATCCTTTCCAGTTCATATAATTTAATATGTCAAGAACCATTCAGAATCCCACCCATAAACCAAATATATTGTTGTTCCTTATTATAAGATGCATTCAGTGACACAGAATGTGGGTCCCACAGGGGTATGTAAGTAAATCTAAAATAGATGTTTTTTCAATGGTGTACAGTATATACATGTATAAATGACGACTTGTAACCCAAATTAAGATGTAATGCCCATTTCTTATTGTCAGTCGATCAGATTACTTAATCCAGGTTGTTGATACACATGTAAATTCACATACTGAATAACAAACGGTGCAGATCCAGGACCAGAACAGTTGGATTCTTCAGTAGCCATCTGATCTGGATATACACTGTTTGCAAAGGTAGGGCATATCTGGGTTCAGCAGAACAAGGGTTAAGAGACTAATAATAAACCAGCTGTGCATTAGTTTCAGATTTTTGGAATGTAATTTCTACTTACATGTACATGCCAAAACTCTGAAACTAATGGAGAATTCGAGCCCTTATGCAATCTGTGCCAAAAATCTGAAACTAATGCAGAATTGGAGACCTTATGCAATCTCTGCCAGGGATTGCAAACAATAACAGGGCTATCATAAAGTAAATGTTTTAGCCTAGGGGACAGCTAGGCCTCTAGGCAGAATTTTACTGGCCCATGGCACCTCAATTTTTCTGGGCTCTGAAGACAAATCTGTATCACTATTACGTAACAACGCAAGTGCCCAGAGGGTCATGAAGAATTAAAAGCCCCCCCCCCCACCCCTCCGACAGGCACCATTTCTTAATCATAAAATATTTTTAAATCAAATATAGGTCATTGACACACATACAGTTTACAGGGTCAATCTGTATGTGACACTGATCAATCATTCCGTTCAACTTTTTCATACTGACCCATAATCCCAAACTATGATAGTCATATATGAAGTTGTCTTCAGTATGTTACATAACATCACTAGACCATGTAATATAGTTCAAAGTGACTTAGATTTACATTGTTGAATCATACTGATTCATAATCCCAAATAAAGATGTTCATACATCAAATAACATTCAATTTCAAGATATAAGACAAAATCACTGGACCATGAAATAAAGGTCAAGGTGACCTACATTTATTATGATGTCTATCGTGGTGTCAAACTGAACCAATATCCCAAGTATCACATTAATCCATGAAAAAATCATCAAGATATATCATACAAATCACTGGAGCATAAAAATTAGGTAACAATGACCTTGATCTTTTTACACTAAATGTTGATGTGTTAAACATGGCTGATGCCCATCCTTCTTTATTGAGTTGTTTGTATAAACAAACTGCAATGTACTACTTGAGGCGTCCTACATTTTGACATCTAACCCCGCCCGGGGCATTACCTAGGGGTCCATAGATGAAGAATGGGAGAACCCTCCCAGGTACTCCTTTACCAAATATAAAAAGTTTCTGATAAGTGGCTGCAGAGATATAAGTAATCAAAAACCTCTAAGTAAAACTTGGTTATAGCATGTGTTAACTGACTGAATCACAGACGGGCAGACAGACGAATGAAACCAACAAATGCTATAAAAAATTCTGCATACTTCAAACGCTGAGGTATAATTTTCGGTTATTGAGATTTAACCTTAGTTTTATTTACATAGAGACAATGGAACATCCATTGGTTAATTACAGAGAAAATAATAATCTGGTAAAAACTGTAAGTGCAAAATAGACTAGCAGTACCTTTGTGAATTGGAAGTGAACACCTGGTTAAAATGAACCAATGGACATGACGGATGCCACTGGCCAGAAAGAAAAATGACATCACCTGCCTCCACTTAAAAATAGGATGACTTAAAATGGACTGTCATTCTTCGAAACTGACAACTTGTTTAGAGATCTTGTCAGTCAATACAAATTTTGATGTTAGTTTCCTGCTTAGGCTTTTTGGATGCAGATAAAAATATAAAAAAAATACTCTATGACAGATGTGATATGCTATGACATTTTGGTGATAGCGTTGATCACTGCCAACAAAGACTTGTTGCAATTGAAATCTTGACTAGCAGTATGACTATTTGATACAAAATAGTATCTAACAGGATGAAGCAAAACCGTTTGACAGGTTCAGATTGACATTGTCAGTCACAGACAGCCAGCCATTCAGCTCATAAATTTGTCTGAAACAGATGATAAAACAACTCTTTAAATATCTGGGCCCATGTGTTCAAAGCATGGTTAGCTTAACGAGCTTGTTAATGGTAAAATTTTAACTGTTCTAGTAAGTACAATATCAAATTCACAGTTATTTTTGCTGTAAAAATGTGAGTAGCTTTCACATTTCTTTTTCAGCAAACATATTAGCATTTATGCCATACTTAATGATCAAAGTTTTAACGATACGTTAACTAACCACATAGTTTTTGAAATTTTTTTTGCAGGACAAAGTGAAAATTTGCCGGTTTTATCCTACAGTTTTCACGACCGTCTGTTTCCATGAGTGTTTTGTTGGTGAATCTGTTCTAGGAATAAATTATATGGGTCTGGTAAACCATACCAGAGGTGAGGCAGCTTCACTGCAATAAACCAGCTGTGACTCGTGAATCCTCGAAGAGCTAAACATTTCTTCACAGCAGTATCAGGTAACTGACATACACTCTCATAGAAATTAATGATATCTTTTTTGTATGGGTGCTCAAGTGGGACCACCATTCTACTGACCATGTACACAGGTCAGCAAGTTGGTGGTGACATTTTGAAGATTTTTTTTTTTAAAACAGAGCATGAATTGCCTTTCTAGCTGAGTTTTTAACAGGTATACCCAAATGTATTTATGTAAGAAAAAAGGTAAACAAATGATGGTTTTATGTGTAGCTGATCTTGACTACACAACATTTTAATCAAAATAAACTCTTGTATCAGGAATTTGCATAAAGGATAAAAGACAATGTGCCCTGTCCATCAGTTTGTCCCGGTTTCTGCATCAGTACTGTCCAAAGAATTGCCACTCCGTACATGTGGTCATTTATACTGCGCATGTTTACCCCACCCACGTTATTGCGTGAAAGAAGAAATGAATGAAAATCGGCGGTTCCTTCAAAACTTTAGGCAATTAATACCGCCTCCGGTATGTACGATTGACATTTTCTCTTATCATGCACATAATAAGCTTTTAAATCTTATCATTCTTACCCTCCTGCAATTAAATGAATTCCGGAACTTTGAGAAGACATTGAGATACGACTGAAACACCGAAATACTTTTTCACAACTCTACTCAACATGGAAAATCTTATCACACACACTGTGTACATTGTTATCCAATCAAATTTCGCGAAAACTCGGTCTTTACTTTTCATTGGTCAGACTGTGTTTGGCTTCTCAGCAATCATTCCTTTGTCGCGTGTACACTTGACCTTTGTCCTTGAGAAATATGTGTCAAATACGGTAAATATTCCAAAATCGTGAAGACAGTCTGTTCCCCTAATGCACTCCATTCGACGAGGATACTTATTAATAAAACTTAATGAACAAGGAACATCATATGAAATTCTGAAATTTCAATTTATATTTGATCTGAGCACTTGGACAGTCAACTGAATATCTGAGCACTTGGACAGTCAACTGAATCAATGTAATACTTCATGCAAACAACTATTCTGAACAGCATCGATTGCATTTGCACACAAATCATGTTAAGTATTTTATACCATATGTAACTTCAATCCATCAGCTTGCAAAATTTAAAAAATGAATAGGTGTTAACTGTCGAACTGTCCAAAGCTGAATGACTTTAATCACAATTTTCACGTGCAGGCAAAACGAAATAGCGCCACCTAGCGCTCATTTCGTTTAACAAAGGGAAATTAATTTTCTTCTAATTCGTATACTCAAACGAAGAAAATTACATTTCCCCTAATGCACTCCATTCGACGAGGATACTTATTAATAAAACTTAATGAACAAGGAACATCATATGAAATTCTGAAATTTCAATTTATATTTGATCTGAGCACTTGGACAGTCAACTGAACTTAAAGAACGGGAAATATTCGATTTTTATTTATTTACTATTATTTAATGCTGATGGATTAAAATTCAAAATATGAAAACAATCCATTATTACCATTTACATGTAGGTATGCTTTTATCTATGCCTTTCATATGAATTTTCGCAAAATAATATCAGAAAATTAAACCAACTTTTCTGAATTTGAGTTACTCAAAATTTCATAATAAACTTACAAAAAAGCTATGCCTAAAGGCCTAAGCTCAATGAAACTGACAACCTTTCATCAATACTATCCTTAATATATCCATCTTTTGCATTTTCACTGACCCAACGCCCGTGTCTTTTAAACATTCTATCTTTTACACCATTATTGGCAGCAGCTGATGCCCCGCCTGATCTCAATGAATGCAGACAGTATTTTTTAACGTCACTCACATGAGGATTTAACGCTTCTATGAATAACTCCCTGAGATTAGAATATGACATTTTTCTGTTTGTTTTACGTACTCGGTAGCCATTCTTCGTTAAACATATATTACAAAACAAATAATCGTCATTAACTAAATTTCCCCATTTTATTAACTTTTTAACGTTTTCAACTGGACATAATTTTGTCCCCGTTTTCGCTATCATGACCCATGCACCATCTCTATATTTGTCCGTTTTGCTGCATTCTATGAATATGGCCATGTAAGACACATTAAATACTATGTCAGAAATACGGATATTTAATAATTCAGAACTTCTCAAAAATCCTGAGAAGGCAACTAAACAGGCACAAATCATTCTTTGGTTTTTCAGATTGTTTTCAGAATACATACGTTCGTATAAATTTGTCAGAATTTGAACTGTTATAGGCTCTTTCTTGACTGTATGTTTTGATAAAACGCGTTTTGCAGCCTCAAGAACATTGACAACCAATTTAGAATTTGTAGGCGACTCAAGACCATATATATCATGAAACCATTTAATGGCATAAAAGGCAGCAATAACTGGACTAAACGAATTAACCGTTTGGATCAATGAGGCTAAATAAATTGCAACCGGAAAAGCCTTAGCTGGCAAAATGTCCCTACTCCTCAACCCATTGGATAAAGCCCATTTATGGAAACGAACAAACGCACTAGAATATTTCTTGTCTGTACTGATCGCCCGAGACTTCCGTAACAAATCTGGGAGTAGGTTCACTCTGTCTGCCAAAACTTCTGGCAGCTCTTGAATATCATCAGTGTGAGCCTGAAAAAATATATGTATACAAAAGAAAAATAAATTAATATTTAGATAAATGTATTTGCTATTATTATTATTTACTTGATGTGTTTTGTGTTTTAATATGTTAACAATTTTTCAGTCAAATCATAACCGTGGAATAACAATAATGAAAAGCTCTGTCCTAACAGGAGTTTAACCTGTAATTGAATAATTTCTCCACAAGTGCAGTTCAAAATAACATTTTTTTTTTTTTTTTTTTTTTTTTTTTTTTTTTTATCACTGATCTAATCAATTCTCATGATATTGCTAGTAATATATGAATAAATTCAGAAATATATACTACATATCGTATATATGCAATGCAATTCATATTTCAGAGCTATAATAGTTCATTATTTATCAATCAAGAAACACCTTGACATACTGAAAAAACAACTTTTACCTGTGCATATATGTTCTGAACTAAAACTTAAGAATGCGATTCCGCATCCACACTCTTCGATATTGCGATTCCGCATACAAGCATGAAAATTTTCATTGCACTACTGCTATGCTTCATGTTTCTTCTTTTCTTTTTTTTTTTTTTTTTTTTTTTTTTTTGCAAGGGAAGCAATCCAACATCAACTATGAAATAATTACACGTCTTAATTACCTTACCTAAAATCTATCCTCAAGGCTATCATTCGAAAATGCAAATCTGTATTTCCAAAAATGCCTTTTCCGTTTTTGCATTTTATATAATATTGCTTTTCAGTTGGCAAGTCAATCCAGTCAACAATTTCCTTTCTAAACCTGCCACTAGGACACAGAAATGGCCAGAAAACGGCTGATTTCCAACATGGAATAATCAGCACTCCATAGGCCTTATCAGTAACCATTTTCTTAATAACCCTATATATGACTGCAATAGGGGGCACAAATAAGCCATATTGGCCTCCCCATGATTCTGCAAATGCGTCAATGCCAAAACAAGAAGGATTCCAAAATCTGGAATAAAATTTTGGCAATTTTGCATTATAATCTGAAGCAAACCAATCAACTTGAAATTGTCCGAATCTACGCTGTAACAAGACCAAAATAGCAAATGAAATTCCCCAGTCATCAAAATCAACAATTTTTGATAAGTAGTCAGCTTTTTCATTCTCAGTTCTTGGAATCCATTCCATTTCAAGATAGATAGATTTGGACATGCATAATTTGAAAATACCAAAAGCAATATCTTGAAGATCCCTTTTCATGGATCCTTTACTAGATATGGCCTTGACCCCTTGATTGTCAGTAAACCACTTGACTCGTTGGTTTGCCAAAACATGCCTTAGAGACAACAAAATGCGATACACAGCTACTAATTCTCTCCATGTGGAAGACTTTAAAGATTCTTCTTCTGACCATATACCATGAGAAATGCCATTTATGGTACTCACTTCGTAACCAGCATAGCCAGATGCACTAGCATCAGAATATACTATTCTCGTACATTTGTGGGATTCATAAATATCTTTAGTATTCAAAACTTGTAAGTTTCTATCCCAAAATAAGAGTTGCTGACGACTTTCGTCACACAAATATATATAGGAGTCCCAGTATTTTGCATTAAGAATATCAGCACTTAAATATTTTGTCATAATTTGAGAAATGTGACCCAGAACAACGGACATAGATATAAGTTGGCCAACTACACTAGCAACCTTCCTGACTGAAACTTTTCTGTGTCCTTTAAAGGACAACAGCAAATCAGATATTGATTCTTTAGCCTTCAGAATCCTGCGATCTGGAATATAAATAGTACCCTGTATTGCATCCAGAACAACCCCTAGAAATTCTAAAATCTGTACTGGCACCCATATAGACTTTGTGGCATTTGGTACAAAACCTGACTTTAAAATATCATTTTTAATATCTTGACCGATAGTTTTTGTTTTCTCGTATTCTTGAGCACAAGCAAATCCGTCATCTAAAAACATAGAAACCAATTTTCCTTCGCCCCGCCATTTATTCACTAAAGGTCTGCAAAGCTTAGAAAAAATATGGCAGGCAGAAGACAATCCGAATGGGAGCACTAAAAATTTGTAATAAACATTAGTGCCATTCACATCAGTCCAGCAAAAACCTAAATAATCGGTATGTGGCTTGAAAATTTCAATAAAATGATACGCGCTGGTTAGGTCAAATTTGATCATATGAAATCCTTTCTCAAAAAAGGCCAGTGCAACTTTTATGTCTTCATATTTAATAGACTGTTTCCATAAATGTTTATTTACCAGTCGAAGATCAAGAATTAATCTTTTCTTACCAGAATTTTGAATTGAAACCGTTAATGGGTTAACAATATATGGAGGGTTAGTACATTTTTCTATTAATGCTCTATCCAACAAATCTTGGATTGCTTCTGAGACAAATATCGATTCATTTAAAGCAGATCGATTGTTTTTACAAAATGACCTGCATGGATTTGAAAACAAAGGGATTTTGTAACCATTTTCTATAACATCAAGAATAAATGCGCTGGCTCCAATGTTGCGCCAAAAAGATAAATGTTTCTTGAGTCTACCCTTTACTAAGATATTTTTCTGCCCTTGTTCATACTCATAAAATTCGTGAGTAAAACGTGTATAATCATACTCATCTTTCATAAAATCATCGTTAACTGGCTCATTGCTCAGTTGATGACTGGTACCCTGCTCACTTTCTGGTGCCTGTCGATTGATCCCCGGCTTGTGCTGTTGTTGATCGTATGTTGGGGCAATTTCTGCGGAGGTGGTTGAACTCGCCGCAAGCAAAGCATGGTCCTGGAGAGACAGAGGGCCCGGGCATGACGAAACCTGTTCCGACTGCTGTACCGTATGCTGGAACATATTGGGGGCGAAAAAGCCGACCCCGACTTGCAGGCTGGAAGCCAAACTGATGAGGCGGAGCCGCCGCTGAAGTACCCCAAAACCGAGTCCCGGTAACACCAGCGCCGTAATCACGACCGCGAGCGCTCCTACCACGAGAACTAGACCTTTTACGTTTAAGCGCTCTACCTTCTGCCTTGTGTATTTTGCTTTCATCTTCGCTGTCGCTTGCAACCGGATTCGATTCGTATTGTCGTACGGTTTCCCAACCGCCACTAGAAGAATCGGCAATACGTATGAGTTTATTACGCTTATGAAGCTTCTCAGCCAGGTCATCTAACTGTTCTTTACAATAATCAGTTTTACCATTATCAATGGCCCAGATAGACTGTTTTACAATGTCCTCTAAATCACTGTTGAAATCAAACTGTATTTTATTCCCTTGAAAACGCCACACTAAATCCTTCTCAGACTTCAGTTTTTTAACTTCAGAAGCAACACTAACGTTTGTGCCGTGAACCTCCTGTTTTAAACAATTCAGTTCTGACAAAATTACATTTAACTGAGAGCTTATATCAGTACTAGTGGATTGTGAATTAATGTCAAGTTGTCCACTGTTATTACTGTGTTCTTCCATAACAAAGAAAGCACGCTAGCGCCCAAATACAAAGTTAAATAAGCAATAAAAATGAATAGGTGTTAACTGTCGAACTGTCCAAAGCTGAATGACTTTAATCACAATTTTCACGTGCAGGCAAAACGAAATAGCGCCACCTAGCGCTCATTTCGTTTAACAAAGGGAAATTAATTTTCTTCTAATTCGTATACTCAAACGAAGAAAATTACATTTTACATTTTTTTTTTCAGAGGCGGATTGAGGTCAATTTTGTGGGGAAACAGGATGAGTAATTAATACTCATAATTCGATAAAAAAAAAAAAAAAGACGACGGGAAAAAACGCTGCAGAGAAATTAGGCTAAAGGCAAAATAAAATGAGCCGCAACATCAAAAGAGTATCGTCGGACACGTGTGTCCAGCGAAGATTCAGATCAGCCTGCGCATACGTGCAGTCCAATCAAGGATTATGCGGATAATCAAGGATGCAAAGATTCTACATGCAGAAAACGAGCGCAGATGCGCTGGCTGATTTTCCAGCAGGCACATAACGTTTATACAACGTCGGCTCAACGTCGTGACGTTGCATCGACGTTGAGGCGATGTTGTATTAAAGTCATGTGCCTGCTGGGTTGTCTTCCTTGGGCGCACTTGTCAAAATGTTTGTTTTCTCACGTTTTAGCTCAAATATATAATATATAGGTGTAATAAGTAGGACAGCTCGCACAAGCAGTGTATCCGTATGGTTCCCAGCGGGCACATGCCGTTCATATAACATGTCGCATTAACGTCGATACAACGTCACTATGTCGCATCAACGTTAATGGGGCGTTGTATAAACATCACGTGCCTGCTCGGTTGTGGTTATGGATTCTGCATCGATGTTTAATAGGGGGTAGATCTACTTACTGTTTCTTACGTAGTAGACGTCCTATCAGACCCGGAGACTCTGGCACTAGTTTCTATATCTGGTTCTTTAGCCCGTGGTATAACACCATGTTTCAAACTTGTAGGGGTGCCCTTTCCAACAGCTATTTAAATGTAACTGGTAGATACTACTCTGTTACTAAAAATGTACTCTATATTCTTAACCATACCTCTGTTTAAAAAATTCATGTGTGTGCCCTCGTGTAGCCCCGTACGAGGTTGCCATTTTGAAAAATGTATCACTTTTAATACCATCCATATTATTTAGATTTTTTATACCTGCATATCAGCTCTATCTCGACGATATTCCGACGTTGGAAGACCTAAGTAGATTTTCAGCCTCACTGGGTAGGATAAGTGCCTTAGACACGCAAAAAGCCGCGTCGCACGCTATCTGAACAATGTCTTTCTTGTACATTGGTGACCACACAGATGTTGCATACTCCAAATGCGGTCTAACTAAGGATTTGACAAATTGATGAATTGTCTCCTTATCCATGTATGTGAAAGTTCTAAAAAAAAAAGCCCTAGAATTTGATCAGCCTTATTCACTTTAGTACTGATAATCTCTCCAAACTTCAATTTGCGATCAAATATTCTCCTATATCCTTCTCAGTGTCCACTTTTGTGACTTTGATAGTACCATTTTGTCATTGCGAAAACATGCCTATTCAAATATACTGAAAATTTTACCACCAAAAAATGAAAACTTTAAGATAAAAAATCCTGATATTTTTTATACTTCTGCTCAAAACATAGATTGTGGATACTCGTTAGAACCGCCTCGTCGAGGCAGTTCTAACGAATACCCATAATCTATGTTTTGAGCAGAAATAAGAAAAATAGTGTATACCCCTGTAAACCCCAGTTTTACTATATAAAAGTGGGGTTTAAGGTGGTCAAAATTTTATTGGCATGTTTTCGTGGTGTATTCAATGTCTGGAAAAAAAACGTTTCCAATATGCAAATGATGGCATTTCTTAAAATTGAAAAACATATTAAAATTAATTCCACAGCCCTGCCCAGACTACTGAATTGTTCAAACTGGCCTGCATACGATTAACATGTTCTAATGCCTTGACTCGACCTAGAAGCTTAGAGTCATCGGCATACAGTTTCACAACAATATGTATAAATTCAGGTAAGTCATTGATGAAAATGACAAATGGTATTGTCCCCAGGACACTGCCCTGGGGGATCCCCGAGTAACTGCCGTTTACATCAACTCTCTCTGAGTCCTATTACTTAAAAATTGTTTCATCCAATTTGCCTCTTATTCCATAAGCTTTGGAAGGCGTTTGTGGGGAATTTTGTCAAAAGCCTTACAGAAATCAAGATATATTTCAGAAGTACATATATTAGATACAAAACGGTTTACATAATTTTTAACAAATGTGTTGTTTCAGAGCCAGGATTGCGATGGTATTTAATATTGTAACAGAATAAACCCCCGAAAGTCATGATGCTACCAGTGCACAAACCCCTTCCAGTGCACTGCCTCCCGAAAAGCAAACTTCCATTTTACTTGTTGTCATTCTGTTCATTTCCATCTTGCAATTCTGCTTATTTTTTGTCCAAAATTTTGACTTACCATATTAACTCAATAAACATTAGAGTCTACTCTCATTGTCTCAAGCACCAAGGACTTGACTTGGTCTATATTGGTTTGAGTTATCGGCGTTCGAGATAATGCGAGTGGACTGTATTTGCTCCATCAGGAAATTTATTTCTCCTAAATTTCATAATGGACCATATTAATTTGTTGTTTTTTTTCTCAAAATTGCCATATACTTACAATGTCGATTTTGTATGGAGAAGAACTATATAAGCTTGTATGCTTCCGTTCTAATCCTGTATTTTATTGTTTACAATACTGAAGTTTAAATTGATACTCTTGAATAAAATATGTTTAAACCAAGATATATTTCACCCAGGGAAACCCGATATCGGGATATCGGAGGTTGCGAGATTTCGGAGGTAAACAAATGATGTCATCCAGCGACAGTGTATGTGCTTATCCTCTCTTAATGATTAAAAAAGTGCTTCTGGAGGATAAGCAACGTAACCTATATTTTCTCAGTTGAATAGTTTAATATATGAAAATGGCATTTCGATATAAAGTATCCTCCTATTTATTCAAAATCACGTTTGAAAAGGAAATGCCATTGATTTTCATCCAAATTCCATTTTCAATTGTTTATAGCTTTTATCCTGTAAAGCTTCTTCATTGAGTATGTATGTCTGTATAATCTAGAACCTTTCTATAAATTATACAAGAAATAGCAGATGTGAAAAAATTACTAAAGTGGCAGATTTTTTAGATTTCTTTAGGGTTGTTGTCATATTTATTGGTAACAGGATGTCGGAGGTATGATGCAGGGATGTCGGAGGACAGATTTATATTGGTTAACGGGACATCGGAGGAAAGGAAATTTTGTGTTCTTCTTAAAACGGCTGCCTCTTTTCTGAAACGTGATTTTGCCTGGTTTAATATGTTGAAGACGATTACCTGAATCGTCAGGAGTGGCATGTAGCAAGCGAACAAAGCGTTTATGCTGACTGGTACATAATAAATGAAATAATGTCTCGTAGACTTATCAAGATAAAACATCAAGATAAACCAGCCGTCGTGATGAAAACCCCGGTAACAAACAAGAATTCACATAGAAAAATTGGGGATTTTTTTGTTTTTGTTTTTCTTGTTTCTGCTCTAAAATATGTATTGAGGTACTCTTAAGGACCACGTCGTTTCTGCTCTAAAACATAGGTTGCGGGTTATCGTTAGAACCACCTCGATGAAAAAAAAAAAAAAAAAAAAATAATAATAATAATGATAATAATAATACGAAAATTAACAGTTTTCTTTCTGAAAAGTTTGTATTTTTAAGACATGAAAATTTCATTCTGCGTGTTTTCATATTTGTTCATCACAACGTTTTGTGCCTTTGGTGAGTTTCCAGGCCTATACACAGACTTTTGAAATGGAAGGGGCGGGTGTGTGAATTCTTGGCTATTCTTAAAGGGGACACAGATGCCAATAAAATGCCGATGAGGATGCAAAATTAAGGAATGTAAAGTGATTTTATGGCCAAACCTGCATGATTTTTCAAATAATTGGCCCGAAAGGGGTACAGGTCTCGTTTCATCGTTTGGTCGGCCAGACACTCCATGGATTTTTCACTTACATTTAATTTAGGCTTAAAAACCCAGGCCCGTGGGTGTTGAAATGGGGAAGGTGTGACCGTATGGAGGCTTGCAAATGCTCAGAAACTGTAGATTTAGAGGCGAAAATTAGGAGTGTAACGTGTTTTCGATTAAAATCTGCTTGATTTTTTAAATAATTTGTCCACAATAGGGGCTACGTTCGCCAAACTCCCCACCCCCCGCCCCTATCTGCTTGATTTTGAATAAATTTGTCCACCCCCATCCCAACCACACACACAGACACACACACGCACACACGCACGCGCGCACACAGTGCGTATGGAAGAACACGTTATAAAATCTGCAATGTTTTCTATTGATAGCAAATAAAAATGACAATGGTCTCCTCGATACAACTCATACAATTATTATATCACGCTAGCAAATTTATGTGGTGAAGACCCCTTGCAAATCTCACTTATATTAGGAAAATGGGATTACAGGGGAATGTGTTATTTTTCTGGCTGCTGCTTAAAACCTAGATAAGCGGACTGTCCGTAAAGATTTGTAGACAACAAAGGGGTTGAAAGCCCGTATGGTACAGACAGGGACTCAGAGGTATGCTTCTTAACAGATTGTAAACATTTTTAAAGAGCTCATCGTGTGATTATTATTATTATTGTTATTATTATTGCTGTTGTTGTTGTTGTTGCTAAATTCTAAATTAAGCGACCAACCTAACACAGGTAATGGTTAAATATGAACGACTCAGTATAAGAAAATAGATAGATTCTTGTAATTAGATATACAAACGTAATGGCATTGGTTCTAGTAATATTATTACGTTAAACTCTCCTTCAAACCAATCAAACCCTGTTAAAATTGCTACAAAAAGAGACACTAGTATTTGCACACAGGCTTAGCACCATATTGTGCGATTAGGGTTTTAATTTATATTGCTTTTTTAGACAGAACTCACTCCTTCAATTTTTAGTGCCTCCGAAATCCAGCAACAGTCCCTCCGAGATCCACAGCATCATGTGTCAATGTACCTCCGAATATTCCGTTATCCAAAATTTCGCTAGTACTTGCTTTAAATTTCATCCGGAGGCGTTATATTTTGTTGATAAACTGAAACAACTATGAAGGCAGTCGAAGAAAAGATAAGTCCATCCTTGGGCACTAATAAACCAACATGTCATTTACCATGATCGGGCTGGTAGCCGTCGAAGAGGCAAAACATGAGATGAAAAATAGATAATCTTGATTCAAATGCCGTTTTCACCTCCACAATGTAGCTGAGAAAGGAAATATTTGCTTTAACATATTCATTATTATGTCTCTAGAACGAGCAACTCAGCTTTTTTATCAAATGATTAAGATATAAGCAATCAAAAATGGATAAGTACATACCCTGTCGTTGGATGACGTCACTTGTTTACCTCCGAAATCTCGCAACCTCCGATATCCCGATATCGGGTTTCCCTGGGTGATATTTTGTCGACGTCGGACGGACAATTACCCACCTGGACAATTACCTACCGGACAATTACCCATCTGGACATTTAGCTACACGAACATTTACCCACTTTCCATTTATTTATTTATTTATTTATTTATTTATTTCAGTTTGCATATGTTTGTTTAAAATCGAATCATAACCGGGTAGTTAACATTTTTGGATGATAAAATAAATTTGTAGTGATACAGAAAAAAAAATCACTTGTTGCTATTTATGATTATGAAAATAATAATGATAATAATAATAATAACTAGAACAAATCGATGGCGTGCCATCTCATATCCCCGCGCCAGCGCCATCGCATATCCGTGCACATCAAAATTCAAAATGCGTTCCTATAGTCCTCATCCATAGGGCTATCGCCTGTGAAAGTTTGAAGATTCTAGCTTAAACGGTCTAGGACCAACGGTGTGACATTACAGACGGACGTACGGACGGACGGTCGGACGGACGGGGGTATAACAATATCCCCGCTTTTTCTTCGAAAAGCGCGGGGATAATAATAAAATATATATACTGTATATATTATGTCAAAGAAAACTTACTAAAAACTGCAAGGTCCATTTTGAGAAAAAAAGGGAGTCAATTTCTTCGACAAAGTCATTAATGATTTATGAAATCAATATATATATATATATCAGCGCATGGAAGTTTATTGTTTTAATTATCACCGACCGGTTTCAAAATCTTCAGGGTAACAATTAAAATGGCGTCAAAATCTACGGCCGTAAATTTTGACGCCATTTTAATTGTTACCCTGAAGATTTTGAAACCGGTCGGTAATAAATAAAACAATAAACTTCCATGCACTGATGTTTATACGCTCATTTTGAAAAAAAAACAAAAAAAAAAAAAAAAAAAAAAAAAAAAAAAAAAACGGACGTATTATGGCATGGCGCTGTCCGTCTGTCCGACCGTCCGTCCGTAAACATTCTTGTACGCTCCATAAAATCAGTAACCGTTCAGGATATCTTCATGCAATTTTATAGGAATATATGTATTAGGGTCAACATGATGTGTCGCGCACAAGAATGATTGTTCCCCCTTTCCTAGTTTCCAAGTTATGCCCCTTTGATTAATTTTTGTCTAAACATTCTTGTACGCTCCATAACTCAGTAACTGTTAGGGATATCTTCTTGCAACTTTATAGGAATATGTATTAGGTCAGGACCATGTGTCGCGCACAAGAATGATTGTTCCCCCTTTTCTTATTTTCCAAGTTATTCCCTTTTGATTATTTTTTTCCAAACATTCTTGTACACTCCATAATTCGGTAGCAGTTCAGAATATCTTCATTGCAGTTTTATAGAAATATGTATTTGGTCAGGACGATGTCTCGCGCACAAGAATGATTGTTCCCTCTTTTTAATTTCCAAGTTATGCCCCTTTGATTTTTTTTTTCAGAATCGTTCGTCAACATTCTTGTACGCTCCATAACTCAGTGACCGTTCAGGATATCTTCATGCAATTTTATAGGAATATGTATTAGGTCAGGACGATGTGTCGCGCACAAGAATGATTGTTCCCCCATTCTTAGTTTCCAAGTTATGCCCCTTTGATAAATTTTTCCAAACATTCTTGTACGCTCCATAATTAAGTTACAGTTCAGAATATTTTCATGCAATTTTATAGGGGTATGTATTAGGTCAGGACGATGTGTCCCGCACAAGAATGATTGTTCCCCCTTCCTTAGTTTCCAAGTTATGCCCCTTTAAATATTTTTTCCATAATCGTCCGTCTACATTCTTGTACGCTCCATAACTCAGTAACCGTTCAGGATATCTTCAGGCAATTTTATAGGAATATGTATTAGGTCAGGACGACGTGTAACACACAAGAATGATTGTTCCCGCTTTCTTAGTTTCCAAGTTATGCCCCTTTGATTATTTTCTCCCAAACACTGTTGTACGCGCCATAACTCAGTAAATGTTAGGGATATCTTCATGTATTTTTATAGGAATATGTATTAGGTCACGACGATGTATCGCGCACAAGAATGATTGTTCCTTCTTTCTTATTTTTCAAGTTATGCCCCTTTGATTTTTTTTCAAACATTTTTGTATCCATAATTTAGTAACTGTTCAGAATATCTTCATGCAATTGTACAGGAATATGTATTAGGTCAGGACGATGTGTCGCGCACAAGAATGATTGTTCCCCCTTTCTTAGTTTCTAAGTACTGCCCCTTTTATAATTGTTTTCCAGAATTCTTGTACCCGACATAATTCAGTAACCATTAGGGATATCTTCATGCAACCATTATGTATTAGGTCACAACGACGTATCGCGCACAAGAATGATTGTTCCCCCTTTCTTAGTTTCCAAGTTATGCCCCCCTGATTATTTTTTCCAAACGGTCTTGTAAGCTCCATAACTCAGTAACCATTGGGGATACCTTCATGCATTTTTATAGGAATATGTATTAGATGTGTCGCGCACAAGAATGATTGCTCCCCCTTCCTTAGTTTTCCAAGTTATGCCCCTTTGATTATTTTTTTTCCAGAATTCTTGTACGCGACATAACTCAGTAACCATTAGGGATATCTTCATGCAACTTTATACGAATATGTATTAGGTCACGACAACGTGTCGGGCACAAGAATGACTGCTTCCCATTTCTAGTTACCAGTGGTCGAAGCTGTTAATTTTTATTCCATAACTACCCATATGTAAATTAATTGTTAAGGCTGTTCTTATTCAGTCCATAATGCTATAGCCCTTTGAAATAGTTTAATGAAATTTTGTAGGAATGCATATAATAATGGAGCAATATATAATGGGCAAGAATCACAACTCTGACTTAATTATGTACTTATGTCCTGATTTATTTGCCTTATAAATAAATTTTCTTTTCCTTCTCTAATTCCTCAACCATTTTAAATAGTTTATCGAAAATTAATGGTGGTGTGTATATTGTCAAGGTAATACATTAGGACCAAGAATGGTAACTCTAGTGTACTTAGTTTATAAATTATTTCCCTTGTTTGACTTTTGCATTTCTCAACATCTGTGCCACTTCATCCTGTAAGCTTTTTTTTATATACTAACAGTATTTAATATGTCAATTGTTTTAATATAGGTTCAATCATTAATTACAGGGTTGCTATTCCTGTTTGTCTGCCTGTCTATCTTTTAGCCATACACATAGTGTACATTGGTTACAATTTCTATAAAAATGTTGGCCCCACTGTCTTAGCAAACGGGCGTATAATGCGCCGCTTGTTTTTACGTATAGTATACTTGTGTAACAGGTGAAAAAATTCTAATCACCAATGCCGCGGCCGGGGATCGAACCCGGGCCGTCTGCGTGCATGACTCTACCGCGTCGCTATAAAAGCCGGCTTGTACCGCAAGGTAGTACAAATGAACATATACCTATAACCGGTGACATCCCCCCTCCCCGCCCCCCCCCCCCCCGCCCCCACCTTCACCCCCTCGAAATTCGTCTCTGAATTTCTAGGAGAATCACGTGAAATGAGACTCGAGGAGTTTTATGCACACATGCGGGTTATTAACGATAGGTGCCAAATGTAAAAATGTAACAGGTGAAAAAAATTTAATCACCAATTCCGCGGCCGGGGATCAACAGGCCAACACTCTACCTCGTCGCTATAAAAGCCGGCTTGTACCGCAAGGTAGTACAAGTGATCATATACCTATACCTATACCCGATGACACTTGTTTCGGGACAGTTTTCTTATTTCACACACACACACACACACACACACACACACACACACACACACACACAGATAGATAGATAGATAGATATAAATGAGGCTCGGCATCTGCTACCTCAACTCTTTGGACAGGTCCTTTTCCAATCAAAGGGATGTCTGTTTTTTTTTTTTTTTTGTTTTGTTTTTATTATTATTATTATTATTATTATCATGTTTTATAGAAATTCCTGTGTTTAATGCAAACCGTGTAGACTCAGAAGCATCTGATCTGAATCTACAAGGTTTGCCAATGTCCCTTTTCAAGTTTAGATTGAACGGAGACCTACATAAGCCTCCTAAATATTACAACGCAGGATCACGAATTGGCCAAATTATGCATGCTAGGATTCGAATGGAGTGCAGCTCACTCAACTCGCATCTTTATAAGAAAAACATTGTACCCAGTCCCCTGTGTTCCTGTGGAGGCTTCGAGCGTGCGTATCATTTCTTCTGTCAGTGTCCCAACTTCTCAGAGGCCAGACGCGGACATCTTCCCAACAATCTAAATGACTATAATACTAACCAATTACTTCATGGTTTACCAGACGCTTCCAACACAGAAAATGAAGTTCTGTTCACCCAAGTCCAAGACTTTATAGTACATTCGAAAAGATTTCTTTGAGTACTTGTTCGCTTGATGTATTAAGATCATAGCCAGACATGCGGATTAAAGTGTCGTTCGACAATGGGCAACACATTTAGAAATATATGAATGACGAACAAGGCTAGCATGTCGCACGTATTGTCGGTTGTGTGGTCTCATAATCGATGACTATGAAAGATGTCTTCTAATCGTTGGGTTGAATCTCATTAGCTCATTAAGTCACCAGGAATACGTTTATCTTTCAACCCTAATGTAATACTACCCGATGCAATCCGACGACTGTCTCGACATACCTATAGCTGTTACGGGAACACTAAATACCAGATCAAATCAATCGATCAACTTACTTTACAGAAAGAGGTGCGACATGCTCTCTAGTTAATCATCATCATCACCATCATCATCATCATCGCCATCATCATTACTATTATTGTTATCTCGTTATTATTATTATTATTATTATTAATTTTATTATTATATTTGCTAAATAATTACCAAAATGCTATGTTTCCATCTACTCTTCACATGTTATTACGCTGTTATATAACTTTCAGGAGATGATTTACATAAGCTCTAAGCTTTTTATCAAATTCTGTACCATATAATATTATGCTATGTATATGTTAAAAATGCTGAATAAAATATTGTTTAAACCAATGTCCCTTTTACGGGACGCTGGACACAAACTTTGGATAAAAAAATCAATTGACCACTGCTCAAAATTACAAATTTATTACTTTTACCCCCTAACTTTTTGACTGCGACTTGTATATATTCAGAGTTGAGGTTCGGAGTGAAAGGTCGGGGTATCAGAATCAGAATTTTACTGGTGGTACGTCTATTGACATTCATTCACCAGGAACTGTGATATGGGAAGTTTGTCCCTAGCTCTCACCAGAGAGGTAAAAAGGTAAGAGAAAAGTCCAGGGAGTGCCACAATCACAAGCCGCACCCCATCCAAGACACGAAGAGGAAGAGGAAACAGACAAAACCAAACAAGCGCAAATCAAACAAACGCACGAAAAAGCACCAAGATTAGCTCTCCCTTCCCCAAGCGAGGTAATCGCAATGCTAAAAGGACTTAAAAATACAAGAACAAAATAACACAAGGGAACACTTAAAACAGATCGCCTCGTAGAATAAACCACAAAACAACAAAGAGTAAGACTAACACCGGGACTGCCGCCTTAGAACGGTCAGTGGAATAAACCACCAGGGGAGGGGGTGGTTAAAGCACTTTTACGGCCAGCCAACTTCACCCTGGGTCCCGATGCTACTCTTAATACAGAAATACATAAAAATTCGGTTCGCATAAAGGCTCCAAACTCAGTCAATGCATCAAAGCGAAAACATAAAAATCAAATTAATCGCTATGATAAACAGAAACGAGTACTCATGGCAATTCTACTGAGTGCCAGAGTAAATGAAAACCAATAGTTGAACCACGGCGGGCCAAGCCAAAGACATATCGTCAAGCCCCAACCCACTGGTTAAAGTTTTACGAAGAGGCCGTCTTTGAGTCTGAGGCCCGAACCGAATAGGTTCCTTTCTTTGCTATAGAACACAACGAGCTGCTGTAAACGGTGAAACTTCGGAGTGGGCTCCAGTTTTGTCAGGTGTCCCACAAGGGGCCGTTCATGGTCCATTATTGTTCTCTCTGTACATAAATGATATTTCCACAGACATAGACTCAGAAATAAGGCTTTTCGCAGATGACTGTGTTTGCTATCGTGAAATCAGAGACACAGGCGACTCGTTGAAACCGTTCAGAAGGATATAGATAGATTAGGATGTTGGGCCAGAAAATGGGTATGAGATTTCAGCCAGTCAAATGCAATATAATGCAGATGACTAGGGAAAAAAATAAAAATAAAATAAAATTGAGGCTTCTTACACTTTAGAGGGTACGGTCCTCGAAAAAGTGGATTCCATTAAATACCTAGGAGTAACAAACACACATGACTTGAGATGGAATACACATATCAGCAACATGTGTACTAAGGCAAATTGAACTCTTGGTTTCCTGAGACGAAATCTTTATCAATGTCCTCAGGATGTTAAAGAGGCAGCATATTGTCGACTTGTTCACCCCATTTTGGAGTATTGCAGCTGTGTTTGGGATTCCCAAGGCGTGCTTCAACAAGAAATCGAAAAATTCAGAATAGGACTGCTAGGTTTGTTACTATCAAGTACTGTTTTGAAACTGGGAATATGACTGGAATACTGGAAAAAACCAAAATGGGGATTCTTTTGTACAAAGGTCTAAAGGGTACTGCCAGCATTCCAACAGATGATCTTATACCCCCCAATCAGGCGCAGTAGAAATCACACTCATTGAATTTTCAGATTCCCGCTACAAGAACTATGAGAACTGACATTTACAAGGACTCCTTTATCCCTCAAACAGTCAGAGATTGGAATGCCCTTCCAGATTCGAATCATTACCTCTGCTGAAAGAGCAGAGGATGGTGTGGCTAGGTTTACCTCTCTGGTGAGAGCTAGGGACTAACTTCCCATATCACAGGTTCTGGTGAATGAATGTCATTGACGTATCACCAGTGAGGATTCTGTTTCTGATTCTAATTCTGAACCGCCGTCGTGCACTTAAAGAGTGAAGCATAGCCATCAACAATGATTGGGTTGATAACTAGGCATGCAGTCTGCCGCATAATATCCAGGCTATAGCCAATTCTTTTTAAACGGTTAATATTTTTTTTAATTGCACCGAAAAGGTAGATTTTCCCACATTTTTTTCTAAATTTGTACACCGTAAAATTCTGGTTCCGATATACCTTGTTGCAGAAGTGTTTTCAGACCGACGTTATATTTTTCTACCAAGCACTGTGTCTGCGATAAAATTTCGAAAACACTTGCGAAGTTTAAAATAACGATAGCCCTGCCTAAGAAATTTGGCAGTAAGGACCTTGTTGCGACAGTTAAAATTACTAAGATTTGAAGAAGCTCTAGCGAATCTAATAAATTGAGATATGCATACCCCATATGAGGTACGCCGGGGGAGCGGGGATGGGGGCATCGCCATCCAGAAAAGGGAAATTGACTGTATCAAAATAAAAATTGTCCCGTTTATCATAAATTTTGGTGGAAATTGTACCATTAGATATACATAGATTCAAATAAAAAAAAAAATGTGCCTCGGTATCAGAAGAATTGGCTTTATTTAATTGGAGTTCAGTAGGGTATAAGCGGCTCCACCATTTGGTCAAAGTAAATATTGTCAATATTTAATAAATCATCAAGGTATATAGAAATGGAATTGAAAGCCTCAATAATGTCAGCCCGAGAGACTTCGTGAAATATCTTTCATAATTTCATAACAAGAAAAAAAAAAAAAAGCTCTGCAACAAGAGGACCACAATTATTTTGTAAACTCTGTAAACCCGCAATCATCTAAAACTAAATAAATAAAGGAAAAAATAATGGGCTCGTCCGGGATTTGAACCCGGACCTCTCGCACCCAAAGCGAGAATCATACCCCTAGACCAACGAGCCACATGTTTAAAGTAGTGAAAAGCATGCTTGTATTTTATAAAGAAATTCGTTACGAAACAAAACTGCCATTTAGTTTTGCTGATATTTTCTATAAATTTAAACTGACTTTATTCAATTCTAACAAAATTATTAACAACTTTTAGCAAAACAAATAAATCACGCCTAATATGTCTCATAAAAATAACATAATTGAGATTATTTTAAAGCGCGTCACGTGACTTTGTAATAAATAACAAAAATGGCGACCGCTATGTATTTAGAGCACTATTTGGACAGTAAGTTCGCTAAACAACTCTTAAATTTTCATTTGATTACGTGAAGTAATTCACTGATCACTAAATTATTGTTAGAGAAATTATTCAGAATAGTTTATCCTTTATTTTAGATGTTCTGGTTTTCCATTTTAACATTTTTTTCACCGAGCCCGAAATGATCGGAATTTGGCGCACTTATTTGAACTCGTGAATTCTGATTCAGAACCCAAATCTGCGCAATATTACAAGCTGTTGTATTGACCCTATTCTAAGCACTTTGTATCTCAAGGCATCACTTGCAAAATGGATCATGACCTGTACGAAAAGGTCGAATGACATTAAAGTTATACACGAGTAAAAAATTGATTC